>WTSP01002187.1:132901-152806 GCA_025331215.1 Actenoides lindsayi
AGCGTGGTGCGGAGCGCGCGGTTCCAACAAGCAAGGTAATAAAATGGAATCTTCTAGCAGAGAAGGAAGGAAGAAGGAAAAAAAAATTATTGCAGAATTTCAGGGTAAATTCTGCCACTGTTATTCAAAGAACCAGCATGGGTTGGCTTTTTTTCTGCTACTAGACATTGGTGGGGACAGAAGGAGCTGGGATGTGAAATATTAGTCATCTCTGGAGCTCAGAGCTTACTCGCCAAGAGATGCTCAATTAAACCAATGAAATAGAAAAGCCTTTTTTTTTCTTTTTTTCTTTTTTTTTTTCCACATTTCTGCACAGAGAGGGCTGTGTGTCCCACCATCTCAGAGATTCAGAAGATTCAATGAGTGTTACCAGACGACACTGGGCTAATAGGGAGCCTGTGTCTAAAATTGCTAGTTTTTCCTTCATTCCTCAGACACCAGATCTTCAGCCAGCTGCTCTCTCAGCGTCATAGAAGAAAATAAAAGAAAACAAGTGATTTCTGAGAACGAGAACTGGGATTCAGTAGTCTGGAGAGTGAGTAGGAGTAGGAAGCTTCTATAACTTTTCAGAATGGCAGAGACAATTCTTTGCTTGCTTGCGTGTCTTGTTTGTTGTTTTTTTGTACCACCATTGTGTCTCACGTAGCGGGGGTGTCCTGATGCGCTCCTGATGTGCTGATTATATTCCCTCCTGTGAAGGGAAGGATGGTGGGACTTGGACTTTGTTGCTACAAACCTCCGTGGGTTTGGATGGCTAGTTTTAAGCACTGCCTCTTTGTTCAGCATCCAGGGCGCATGGAGGAGTTACCACTTTTTCTTTTATAGCAGACTAAAGCTGGAGAGAACAAAGGAAAACCAGCTGCATCTTACAAATACCCAAATTGTGCTATCAGATCATTAAATATTTATCAGTGAGTGTCTACCTATTGAGTGCTTTGGTATAATAATAATTATTATTATTATTATTTATTATTATCTGCCTGGATTAAGGCTTATCTTCTTGGCCAAAGAAAAAAGATGATTTGTGTCATAAACATGTGGCATGTGCAGCAGCGCTTAGGTTCTTCTTGAGATTCAATTAATGAGGTAAGAAAAGGGCAGAGGTATGGAAGGCGGCTTTGCTAAGCTGCCTTTTAAATTTCATACCTTCTTGAAAATGGAGCTCTGTCAGGAATAGTTTCGGTCCTGAAGATCTGCTCCACGTTAGCAGTGCGAGAGGCAGCTGCCTAAAATAGGAGAACATTAGGAGGGTGCTTGGGGCCTGTTTACTCAGGGCAAAGCAGGGAGCTGTGGGTGGTGTGTGTTTTCCGGGCTGCTAAGGGCAGCGAGGACCATGGAGCTCATGCTGATAAGGATTGGATGACAACATGCACTTTTACTTTTCTGCCAAGTATTAAGGCTACAGAGCGGCAGACTGTTTGTGACACGTGGTAATTTGTTGAAAATTCCTATTTGCAAAATAGAGAGGACCTGTTATGTTATCGGAACTGACAAGAAAATAAACAGCTATTATTGGGTTTGATGTTGGGGTTTTATTTTTTTTTTTTAACTAAGGAAGACACAGGCAATGCTGGCTATTATTTACCAAATCAAACTTATTTAAATGCACTGTCTTTGATACTTAACAAATGTTGTAGCGTGGCTTTTTGTGGCTAATAAAACTTGGTTTACATTACGCCCCTTGTCTGCTATGATTTGCCTCCTAGGGCTCACTTAGAGTGCATTAAGAAGCTGCACACAAGATCAGGGTGATTTGCTGCAAAACTTAAATAATTCATTTATGCACCACTGCTCTCAGACAGTGTTTTTACAAATGCTGTAATGAGACAAGCTGTGAAATGTTTTACATGGTGTAAATGAGGGCTGCTGCTCAAGTAAAGTCTTTCTGCGCCAATTTTATTCCCTAAGTCTTCAAAAAGACTTTCAAAGCATTCTGGTGTAGACCTTCAAAGCATGCTATCTGTTGGTGAGCCTGCTTGTCCTAACTCAGCAATAATATTTTTCACTTACACGTGCTTTCACTGGAGGACCTGAAATGAGCACAGGCTGCTTAAGTACAGCAGAGTGGAAACTATAGTTCATACTGCTAGGAAAAGGCCCTTTTTTTGACCGTGGCTATACCTTGTCTACCATGCTGATAGTCTTTCTTACTCTGCTTTCTGCAGCACACTTTGCTTTTTCTATTAAGAAAAGGGCATGGAAGAAATTGGAACGATCCAAGTCAAAATACACTAAAACTAAGCTTTGCTGTCGGTATTGTTGAGAACTTCTCTGATGTTGACTCTGAATATTCATCCTGTGGAGTCACGTTTCTTCTGTTTCTTCATACCCTCTGCAGAAGCCTCATTGTCATGAAGAAGAGCTTGAAAGTATGCCCTGCATCTGCACTCTCAGGAAGCACTTGTCCAGAAATAATATAATTCTATTGTTTACACTAAATGTTAGCATAATTTTTAGTTTTATTAATATAGTGATTTGGATGGAGAAGGGGGTATAGTGCTTGGGGCTGGTGGAGAAAATGTGACCTCTCCATCATTTTTGTATGTGTATTAGGCTATAGCTGTTAACTATATGATGTTCCACAGGAAGAACCCATTATGGAAGAATTAAAACCTAAACAAATTAGTCTTAAATTGGCAATCGGGTAAGAGTAATCTGTTTACAGTATGTGTCTGGACTTGCCAGGAATAGTATCCAACAGTTTGTTTCCCATGCACATCTGACCACTGACTTGGAGCTTGAGATGAAACAGGGAAAAACTAGGTGTAACTGAGACTGCTGGATGCCTTTGTTTGGAATTTGTAACTGATTGAAATAAGGGGTGATTAGAAGCAGTTTTTAATTTTTTAGGATTAAGACAAAAGCGTTCTATTTGTTATAACTTCTGGATGTGTAAAATTTGCTTTAGAACCTTTTGCCGGAAAACATTTTTGAATTTTTTTATATTTTTGCTTGGCCATTAGGAAAGCTTGAGGTGTGTAAGGGTGATTACCATTTTACATCATGAAAGCTGGAGAAAAAGGGAAGAAGGGGATTTTGAAAACTAAATGTTTGGGCTGCTGCTTTGTAAAGATCCCTTTGAATTTGCTAGCATTGCTGTGAGTGTTTTCCCCATCTTCTCAACCGATTTTGAACCTGAGGAAATTACCATCTGTGCATAGATATGCAGGAAATGAGCTAAATTTGTAGTGTAAACATTTTCAAATGAATATTTGCACAGTACAGTCTCTCAGCAATGCATTATCCTCTTTTATTTGATAATCAACACATATCCCTTATGAGTTGCGTTGAAAGGGAAGAGAATGGCTCTCACTAAACTCTAATTATCCTCTCTTTCCTCCTGGGAAGAGCTCTCTTTAAGCTCCCTTTTGTGAGCTGCCTTGTGTTTCACAGCCATGCCACCTCTTGATCGCTCTTTTCTCCTTGTTTTGCCTCACAGTGGACTGCTGGATGTAAGTGCATAGCACGAGTCCATACCTCTCCGTCCAGGGACATCGGCTGCATTTCTATGAGGCACGATCGCCAGGCTAACCCAAAGCCTTGGAGAGATTCCCAGCAATTAACTTTACACTGAGGTTTTATGCAGGTCTCAAGTTTGTGATAATACGCAAATATTTCTTGGCTTAGATCTGGGGGGATTGACATACTTTCATTAGCCCCAAGTATTTGTGGCTCGATTCAGTCTGTAGCAGCATGAGTCAGCTGTTTCAGCTAAGTAGTGTTTCTAATTCAGCCTTTTTTGTAATAAGCACGTATGCATAACCTGAGCTTCCTACACCGATTAATCCGTGTTTCCTCCATATGGCTGCTAGATTTTTTTATTTTCTTTTAATTCAGTGCAAGCTGCTGAATAGTAAAACGCAGTCGAGATCTTGTTGCAAAAAAAAAAAAGGACCCCAGATAAAGTTCCAGGGAATTGCCAAGATTAGCATATCCTGGTTGGTTTTGGGAAAGGAATTTTTTAGCCAGTTCCTCTTGGCTACTAGGGCTTGAAAAATGAGTGAAGTCCTTGAGTAGTTCTGTATAGGAGGCCATGCATTTTTCTGGATGGTTTTCTGAAGGCAGGGTTCATACAAGAAGAAAGAAGCTGGAACAAACCACACTGAAAGAAAGACAAAGGAATAGGCCTGTGAAGTTGTCCTGAGACTATTCAGCTGAGATACTACACCTTGATGACAGAGAGAAGGGGTGGGGACATCAGAAGACAGGAGAGGAAGGGGCTGGGGAAGGACTGTGCTTGGAATAACACAGGATTTACGAGCTTTGGAAATAGGTATTTTGAATTTGGGAAAGGTTGGAGTTTACAGGCTGTGCATGGAACAGAATGACTCAATTTGCTAATTTTAATGTTCAGTTAGGGCTGTTATAGTGATCCTAGAAGAATCTTGCTATTGCTACTGCTGGGTTACCAGAATAAAACTGTAGACCTATGCATCTGCATCCACGTACACAGAGAACACAGCCAGGGGTGTGTTGGTGCATGGTAAAGTACTGTAAAATCTAACCCCCCCTGCCCCAGCAACCTTGATTAGATCCCCTCATCCTCTAAAAAACCCCACCGAACAAACAAACAAACCAAACCAACCAACCAACCAAAAAACCCCCAAATTAAAATAACCCTGCAATCTTTTCCTTTTAGTACCAATGAAATCTAATGTCACAGTTTTTCTCCTTCAAACAGGGAGAATATTAATTCCCGGAATGCACTTTATACAAATTAAAGTCCTTTTCCCCTTCCAAACATATTTTTTAACAAATGGATCAATCCCTCTTTTAGCAAACCAAGGTGAACAAATATATATATATAATTATATATATATAAAAAAAAATATATATAAATAAATAAATAGCTTTTTTCTTATTTTAAGAGTTTGCTCAGTTTGTAAACCCACGCCAGAATATTTGTGCCCTTCCTCTTCGGGAAGGTCAGCAGGTATACACTCAATTACCTATTTTTATGCGTTAAATCAAATGACTCTATATTCAATATTTTGTTTTTTTAATTTTGCCTGAGCAGGAAGCTGGAAATCCAAATTAATGACTCTTTCCAGGTGACATCAATCCTGTGAGGTGTTTGGAGCTTGCTTGTCTTGTTAAAGTGCTCCGAGATGATTGATAACCATTGTGTTCTTCGACTGTGAAGACTGCACAGTAGTGGCAAGTAGACCAGCAAGCATGCGGAGAGCTTGCACTAGGATCCAAAATCTGAGATGTTTTCATTAATTTCCAGGCTGTGAGGAATCATTTCTACATAGGCTGATACCCTTCTTGTCTTCTCACTAACAGCTGCTGTTAGACACGATAATATACCAAAGTCACTGCGGCTGAGCAAAGGAAAGTAAAGCTTGTTTCTGTGGGGTATCTGAGGGAAGCAAAGTTCCTTCTGCTGAGGGAAGAATTGTGTTGGAATGGTCTTCTGCGTGCCCTGGATTGCTTATGTAGTGTGGGTAGTTTAACTTGCAAAGGGTCCCTACATCAGTGACCTACTAGATGTCTTACTGTTACCCTCTTTCTGTGTTTACTTGTGCTGGTTGGACCCTGAACTTGCAAGGGTAGATTTCTTCCAGGGAACAATAAAGTTCCCATAACAAAATCTGGGCAGTAACCATTTCAAACTACTTTGCACCGTCTTTTCAGTGTTTGATTAATTATTCTAAAGCAGCGATTGTTGCAGAAAATGTCTCAAGCCAAGACAATCTTTACTCTGAGGGACTGGGAATCTTGACAGGCCAGGGCAGGCAAGATGAGGTGCGAGCACCTTGGGAAAGGCTTCTGTTAATTTTGGGGCTTGGTTTTAATTTCATACTCTTTTCCCCTTTGTATGATCCTGGGGTGAAGAATGTATTTGTATTCTATGGGCTAACACTTGTGAGGTTTGTGCAGTTGCTAAGGGGTAGCTTGCCCATTCACATTGTTAGGATCTTTCCAGCAGTACAGTCATTCGGTTCCCCCCTGATTTGTTCAAAATAAAGGACCTTAACTTGAGCAATAGGTATTATATGCAGTAAGTCCTTAGAAAGGTATAACCAAAGTCAGATTAAACATCGGCTAAAAATTTCATTGATCTAGCAATCTCTGTGAAAATTGGAAAACTGGTTTCAAGTGTTTGGTCTTGAAATGATGAATATATAACATTTAAAGAAATCGCTGTTACCTGAGCTTTGAAATATGAGTCCAAATCAAGGTTTAATTGACAAATGTCCCTTACAAAGGGCTGAAGTAAATGAGTAGCACTAGTCACCTGTGGATGTTGATGTGGTAAGAATCCCAGCAGAGGTGCTTGTATGGCAGCGTGGGCACCTCTCTCTAATCAATCTATTGTTACTGCCAGTTTTTCTTTTCTCTTTAGGCAGAAGCAGAAAGGAAATTAAGTAAAAGTGCCATGCGCATTGTCTTTCCATGTTCCTTGTGCTATGAACTACTTTTTCCCCATAGGCTATTAGTGTCTTTGAATAAATATCTAGTTCCTTTCAGTAAACAGTAGGCATCTGAAGCTAAAGTGGCTACTAGGAACTAAAGTGACAGCTACTCAACCGCTGGCAACAACAACAAAAAAAGCTTGTTAAACCTGAAGTTGTCACATCATTTTTGTAGCTGTGTTTCTGAGCTCTAGGAGGCTCAAGTGCCATATTTTCTAGGGAGAAACAGGTAGTCAGCTAGGGTGTTTATTCACCGAAGGTCAGGCTTTTCAAATGTGATAAGCAGTAAGTTGCAGATCTATCACCTTTTCTTTTCTGTTCCCCCCCCCCCCAAGTGAGCGTGTGTGTGAAATCAGCAGAATACTGCCTGCATTTGATTTATGGCCCACTTTTGACCAACTCTTATCAGGTTCCCACAAGCCCTTTTCTGATGCAGCTCATGTCTGAATGACAATAGACAACTAGTGCCATTATGCTCCAAAATCCCTCTCTGCATTCTAGACACCTAAGATTACATCTGGGCTATTGATTTATTACTCCCCTCCCCTTTTTTTTCCCCCCCTCCACAGGGACCAGTTTGTTCAGCCTGAACAAGATAGACTATTATTAAACTGAGCAAACTACTCCATGTGAACTTGGTAAAGAAATAATCATTTGCAACCACCTTTCTAACCACCCAGGTTCATAAAGAAATGTAGGTGTTGAAATATTAAGACTGTTTATATATGGGTCCCACCATTCGTGTTTGTTCAGATTATATATAATTTATATACATGAAATGAGACCCAGAAGGCATTCTGTTGTGTTGAACATTATAGGTATATTGCCTAAAGCACTGCAGTGTTGCCACCCAAACACCAACTGTATCTGTGGCAGGGAGGTTTTATGACACCTTTTAGAGCCTCAGAAAAATTTATATGTTCTACCAGCAGATTTTTTTTCTTTTCCTTTTTTTTTGGGAAGAGAGAGGAAGCTATAAATTTTACGATGTGCCAGGTTTTTATCTCCTAAAAAAAGTTCTGTGCAGGATTCACATTTAATATCCCTCAGCTATAGTCATCTGTGTATTTAAGTCACTTAAGTGAAAAGGTACAGACAGGGCTTCTAGTTAAAATGGTTGCTTTTTTTCTTTCTCTTTCTTCCCCCCTCCACCCCTCTTTCCCTCCCACAAGCACATACCTCACCCACTGATTCAGGGCTTGCACAGGAACACCTCTGGCCTGCTTTCAGGAAATTCTCAGCACCATCACTCCAGACCAACAAGGCCTCCAGGTGCTCTTAGGCAGGGCATGACATGGACCAAACATCACAAACGGAGCCTTTTAGAGCTGTGCTCCTCCTGTCGTTGGCCTATGGGGGACAGATCTGCTTAGCTCTCAACTAAACCCCCCCGTGGTTTATGTCCTTCCTCGAAGGATTTATTTTATTCCATCTACCATCCAGTACACTGTGTACAAGCATCTGTCACTGCTCGAGTCCTGTTAGACTGTGCCCTGTTAGACTCTGTTTCAGTGATGCATGAGGGCAGAAAGTGTCGCACAGAAGCTGTAATTTAAGTATTTCCTTTTACTCCCTTAGTGTACTGCTGATATTTTAATTTTTTTTTAGGCATTCCTTTGTTCTTCTGGGGAGTAAAACTCTCTATCAGCAAAGAACCAGATAATGCCAACACCATGTGGGGAAAAATCATTCTACCATTTGTTACTAGATGTCTGTTTTCTATGTCATTGTTTTCTCATATTTAAGCATAAAGTAGTCCTCATAGAAAAAAATATTTTTCAATTGAAGTTTTATAATTATTCTGTGATCCCTTCTGTGGGCTTCAATTTCTTCTCTGTCCATTCAGGGCTCAATCTTCAAAAAAGATCCCGGCACATCCTGCATCTGTTCCTATAAAACACCTGTGGACATGCTCAACAGCATTTGGAAGCCCAGACATCCATAAATGCTTTTGAACTATTGTAGTGTTTCTGTTTAAACAGGACTAGTCTGAGCAATGCCTACCATGGAGGCCTTCTAGAAACTGAAGAGGATTTTTCCTGTGAAAGTTGTGTTTTCAGTTAGCATCCAGTTGAGCATTAAGTATTGGGATAAGAAAATGAGCGGTGTAATGCTGAGCATGACTAACCAAGATTCTGCGTGGTAAGGAAGAAATGAGTTACATAGAAGTACATAAATCAGAGTTCCACAGACCCACATACTGCATTGCTGGAGGGAACAGAGACCACTCCAGCTCTGTAAGGATACTGGAGGGTTACAGGAGTTTCTGGTTAGAGCAGGGAAAATAATTAATGGCCAGTGGAAAAGGATGAAATGTTTTTTCCTTAGGATGGAGCAAGTAAGAAGGGATGTGAAGGCAGCACAAAACAAGAAGTGGAGAGTCAAGTGAACTGAAATATGGTAGGCTGAAAAACCCAAAAGGGAACACTTTTTCCTGTAATGTGTAACTCAGCTGGGAAATTCTGTGCTTCTGTTCAACTGAGAACAAATCAAATTTTAGAGAGAGACAACTAAATTTATAGCAGTAGTCCATGCTACAGCAGGAAGAGCAACTGAAAGGTTGTACGTTAGACATGTACTGCATTGAACCTTCAGTCACTTGGTGTTTGGGGGTTGAGAGGGACTAATAAATAGCCAAGAACTATAAGTAGCAGAGTTGCTCTTCGAAGCATGTTTTGGCCACAAGAGACTGGCTTGCATGGACTACCGCCCTTTTCTACAATTGCAGTTTCATTGCTTTTGTCATTAAATTAAACGTTTTATAAAAGTTTGGGGTAACTGGGGTGTTGGCTGAATGTCTTTCCCAGTCTCCTTAAATCCTGGTTCACTGCTGTATGGATAAAACAGAAATCACAGCAATGCAAGCAAGCCAAAAATGATTCCAGTCTTGACTAAGCTGATGGTCACTTTTGTGACAGTCACTCGTCACTTGGAGGAAGCTCTTCAGAGTCTTCCCAATCTGTGTTACAGCTGTTGTTCCCTTTGCGTCTTGGTGTTGCTGGAAAAAGCAGGGTCAGAAATCTGCACTGGGTAAGTCAGATCTGGAGTTTTTCTGGCTTCATGGAGGACCTCTTCATCTGTCATTGAAACAACCCCCCCCCTTCCCTTATTGCAGTTGACTTGAAATTCTGATTTATTTGTCTAAAGGCATTTCCTGGCTTCACTTTTTTTTTTTTTATTTTTTTGAGCAGAAAGCTACTTTCTTCCTTTTAGCTCCTGGTGTCTCCTACCCTAGAATACAGATGCTGGCCTGCACAAGTATTGGCTTGCATAATGCTGCTTCAGATAAAGGTCATAAATGGAAATTATTTGGAAATTAATTCAAATAAGAAAGAGAACGGGACAAAACCAAGCCTCTGCTGGGCATGTTAATAATGTCATTTGTTTACGCAGTGTAAGATCACTGCTAGAGGACATCCTTGAATCATTGACTGTTGCCCTTAGTGTTTGCCCTTGGTTGTCCCTGTTGTGGGGGAAGCGAGTCCAAAGGTCAGAAAAACTCTGCTGGACCAACACTGCCTGAAGGTCTCTCTTCATATTCTGGAAACCCAAGCTGATATTTTGAAAGATCAATGTTAGGATTTTGATGCCTAAAAAAAAAATAGATGAGATTCACTTCATTCCATGGACTAGTTCCAGTGCAGTCATTGGCACTGCCATCAGGAGGAATTAGTGCTGCAGTTCTTGAACGCTGACCAGGGAAAAGGAGACTGTTGCAATGTCAGAAGAGTGCAGTGGCAGATCAGAACTGGTGTTTGGGGGTGGCAACCACAGTGCACGTGACGGGAAAGCTCAATGGCATGTGCTTAAGTTGGGCTTATTTCTCGTATGTGCAAAATGTGTGTGGTGGGGTTTTGGGGGGGGTTTTGAGCAGTCTTCAGTATTTGCAGAAATATTCCCCACAGAAAACGTGGTTTTTTTAATGCTTCTCTCAAACACAGATAAAAGGGTGTGGAAGGCATAGTCAAAATAGAATCTTTAAGAAAGGGTGTTTGCCATAGAGGCAGCCAGGGCTTGCATAGCTCCTTACAGAACCTATGCCAAGTTTCAAGCAGGTAGAAGGTAAAAGAGCAAACAAATAGGGAGCCATATTTTTCAGCCGTGCTGAAAAGTGCTCTGTTGCCCTTTGCTAAGGATTTTCTCATCAACACCAACAAAATCAGATGTTTCTATCAGAAACACAAATAGCACAAACACATGGCTCTTGGCTCTTTCTTTCAGTAAGTAGCAACGGCAATTAATTAGCTCTTGGAACATGTTGCATCTATAGAGAGAACTTGAAACCCCCACTTTGTTGGGGTTTTTTTTTTAAGCTTTAGCAGTATTTCTGTGCAGCTCAGCAGCATCAGTGGTGCATATTTAATGTGTGGAAGAAGCTGGCATTCTGGCTTTGGCAGCAGGTACACAAAGGGTTCCTTCCCACAAGTTTCAGTTTAAGAGAGCACATTTCACTTATTACAGTGAATAAAGAGCGGGGGATATTCAAACACTCTGCGAAGGTCTCCCGGGTGTAGCTCTGGATAGTAGGTAGTGTTTATTCTCCATTTTGTATGCTTGTCAACAGCTCTTTGTGTCAGACTTTTTTTTTTTTTTTTTTTTTAAATGCAGGTTGTCCTCAGAAAAGCAATGAAAAGGAGCCAATGTTATCTCAGCTGCCATAAAGTGTTACATTCTCTTTGGTATAAATCATCATCCTGAAGTTCGTTAACCTTAACACAGTTTAGTCTTTATGTGTCATCAGTTGAGTCCAAGCCTTTCAGATGAGTCATTCACTCTAGGCTGGATTTGTGGCAGCAAGCTCTTTTTTTGCATACAATGAACGTTACACACGGGCACTCCGCTCGCCGACTTGAAATTGCTGAACTGAGAACGTGTGAGAAAAGCAGGGTTGTGACAGCCTAAAAGAAGAGGAGCGACCGACTCCAGGGGAGAAGTCCACAACAGCCTGATAGCAAGGGTGCCAGTGGAGTGGTGTAACAGCTCCGATTCATTTTCGTTGTTACTTCTGCACGAGGGTGCTAGTCAGGAATTGCCCCGTTGCAGCAAAAGCAAGCGCACGGTTGAGGCGCATCCCGAAAGCCAGCGCTTACCAACCCGGGCTGTCAACAAAGTGATACAGATGTGTGGGCTTGGGCCCAAAAGGGAGCGTTGGTGAACGCTCAGCAAGTGGGGCAGCCCCAGGGGATGACGGCAAAGCTCAGCCACTGTCCTCAGCAGCCACCTTGCCACAAGAGCTGCTCGGCCAATGTCCTGTGCTGCCCAAGGGTCATACCATGGATTGATTTCAAGGAGGGGTGTAAAGCAGGATAATATAGCCACCGACCTTGTGGATTTTCATAGGATGCTCATCCGGTGCCTAGGGGCTGGTATGACACAGACGGTGCTCATTGCAAGGTTTGACAAATGGGTGGTGGAGACTGGCACTGTGTGTGGAGTGGAGGCAGGAGTCCATGTAGGATGTAAGAGATGAAAGATGAGGACAGGGCTAGGTCAGAAAGAACATTGTATCTTGGGCAGTTGTCTTTTCCACTGTACAAATTCCACATAATCATTTTTTTCCATCTTCTCCAACAAATTGAAGGCATTTACAATTAATGCTTTTAAACACCACTGTCTATTTCTGCTACTTTGTGGATTTAAAAAAAGATGCCTGTACATGTACATCCAGAGATATAATAAAAAGAAAATAACAATCTGTCCGTAGCTTCATGTCATCACTCTTTTGGCTGCATGAAGCTCACCTATTGACAGAAATCATCTACCTCCAGCTGATCTTACTTCTCAGCCAAGGTCTGAAAGTCTGTCACCTCCTGTCATGATCTGTCATAGAAACATCACATGCAGTGTTAACCTAGCAGTTAGAAAGATTTGTTGCAAGTCTGTTGGATCCTTTTTTTTAAAAAAAACGAAAACAAAACCAACAAAAAACAAACAGAACAAAACCCAACACTTAATACAATGGGGGGTGAATTGTCTTATAGGTTAAGGGCAGAGGCTGGGTCTTAATTTATCCCAGTAATCTGCCCAGAGTGTGTGCAGGAATCCTGCAGACTGCAGGAAAAGTGCTTGAGTCAGATGCTTCTCTGCTTAAGACTCAATAAGGGCATGAGTTGATCTAAACACATATATCTTCTGTGCTGGGGAGATAGGAGGAGGAGGAGGAAAAAAAAAAAATAAAATCAATGCTGTCTCTGGCTAAATTTCTAGTTGTGTTTCACAAGGCTGTTACTTGACTCATCTCCTTACCTCCAGACATTGCAGAATAGTCCTGCTGCATTCCCTCTGCAGTGGACAGCCTGGATTTTTCTCAGAGAAAACAGGCTTGGCCTTTTCCTTCAGCTTCTGCTGCTTCTTTGTCTTGTTCTTTTTTTTTTTCCTTTCCTTCCCACCCTCTCCTTTTTGCCTTCTTTAGGCTGTGCCTCTTGATGCCCTGTTCTGGCTCCTCTGAAACCTTCCTCTTCAGGGTTCTGAGTGGGAAGTGCAGATTAGTTGTTTTCCAAAGCCAGAGAGCTGCAGTACCCTGTTCTTGGATGCAGAAAAATACTGACTTGTACAGGTTTTGCTGATTTGTATAGGGTTACAATTGTTGTTGAACATCTTTGCTTAACGTGGCTTAAACTAGTAAACTTTTAAACATATTTTAACCATAGTATAAAACTTAAACATTTTTTTCCCCCTCTTTTAAACAAATTTTTACTGTTTTTCCTTTTCTGAAAACTCTTTTCTGCAGCCACAGAATAGTTCCAACTAAAGCACTAATAATCCTAGTAATTTGCCTAAGCCAAAGCTCCTAATCTTTGTACCACATCATCTATCATATGGAAGAATCAATCAATCAACTGTATCGACACCTGTCCATTAACCAGTTTGTCTTCAGTTCTTGACTAGGTGAAGGGCCCATGAGGACACAGGTCCTGTCCTCAGCTGCATCACTGGGAACACGACTGGGGCCAAAGTAATGTTTGAAAGGTTTTCTTTTATTTGTAGAACAAATGTTTTCACCCAACTGTAGCACAGTCAAACAGTGTGAAGGAAACATTACAATACCCTTGTCTATCTATCTGTGTTTTTATAAGGTCACCCATCACCATGGTATTTAAGTGTCTTTCTTCTTTCCGTTAAGGGTCCTGGTCAGGATTTAAAAATAAGGAAGAGAGGAAGAAAGCCACAAAGAAAGAGGCATATGACAAGTAAAAAATATGGAACTGGAGGTGAACCTAAACACTCAGAGGTAATTTGCCTTGAGGAACAAGAACCCTTGAGACCTATGTGTAGACTTTGGAAAAAAGAATCTGTGAACAGTGGTAAAGGCTATGAACGTGCTGTCCTCTGACAGGTATGTAAACCTTCAGATTAAAATAACAGCTTCAAAAATCCTTCTGTCAGAGTGAGTTTTCTTTAGCTAGTCAGGATTTCAGGGGAAGTATCACAAAGACAATGTATATCAAGTGGACATAGCAAAGGAAAACTCTGGAATTTCTAAACAGGTCAGTTCTTGAAACATATTTTTTATAGCTTGACAAAGTTATGATGACATTAAAAGAGCATGACATAAAATCAGATAATTAGAACTAGTGGATTTTTTTAGACATTTTTTCTGCATATGTTGAATTATCTCAAAGCTGAATTTCCTACTCAAGAAGGAAGATGAAAAACAGAGTCATAAATTGAATCGAAGAGCACAAATTGAAGTTTCCTTCTGTTTGGCTTTGTGTAATTGTTTGGTTTTTTTTCCATTTGAAATTATTTTCACCAATAATTCTGGCAACACTGATACTCCTTTACTTCACAAATTTATTGGGAATGGTTCCTTAACAGGCTTTTAAAATTATGTCTTAATTTAGCAATATCTTTCCACTCTATATTTAGCAATATCTTTCCACTCTATCGTGCTCTGTTTTTCTGTTTGGTTTTGGGTTTTTTTTGTATTTGATTTACATTCATGGTGATACAGAGGAGAGGATGGCAGGTATTTCAATCACATCTGTTACCCAACCTTCCCCTGTGTGTGTCACCCTGCAAATTGTGTGGTGAGGAACAACCTTGTACTTTAGTGGTGTCAGTCTTGCAATTGTGGTGCTGCTCACCGAGAAGAGGTGGGAGGGTGAGGGCATCCAAGAGTCCTCAACTCCATCCCTCGAGCGGGAGCCCTACTTGCTTTGAGTGGGCAAGCCTTAGAGTTCAGAGATGTCTGAAGAGACTGGTGATAGTATGGGGTTAAGTGTGTCTTGTTCTGGTTTATTTTCCCAGTTTGATTAAATATGAATGCCTGCGAATATCAACTATTTGTATGCTAATCACATCCATTCAACAAACACAAGCCACTTAACCAAACTCCTTGTTGCATACTGTAAAGAAGTAAGAGAATTCTTGACCACAGAAAGCAGGCATGATGTACATAAAAGGAGTGAAATTACTCAGCTTGCGCTCATTGATACTTTAAACACCAGCTTCCTCCTCCCAGAGATCTTCCTTGAGGTTTGCTGATAACCACATGTAATGATGTGGTTTCTTGTCACTAGGAACAGCTTTGTGAAGCAGCAATATGTGGTGCAAAATCTTATTACTCACTAAGTGGCATTTAACTGACCTAGTTACCCCAAAAGCTAATTGCTAGCTTGTATATATTGCCACACTTGCCAGCAGCACAGCAGACTTCGAAGTGTTTAGCAAAAATTTTAGCTGCTGTCAGGCCATGTTCCTGTGAGATACAAGGCCCACTGGAGTCACTGGCTGGCTTACTCTGGGAAGCCAAGGAGGCTGAGAAGTCAGATTCTCAAAATCATCTCATGAACTTTGGCATTTGCTTTGGCAAATCCCATGCCTCCATACATGGACACTAGTCCTACAAGCTACTTAGATCTGTGACCAGCTTAGAAAGATATGATTCACGGCACTGATTTCAACATGGTGACTTACATCCTTCAACCAGTGTCCCATAAGCTGCTCCTCTGGGTTGGCCCTTTCACTCCAGCGGGCTGTTGAGAAGGCTCGTCTGTGGTTTCAGGTGTTTATTCAGGACAAACACATGGTGATGATGGATTGTGTTTTTGCTGCCTTCTTGGAAACTTTGACCCCTAATAATGACCCCAAATAGTGGGATTTCTGTGTGGTTCTCTCCTGTTTTATTCCACCAAGAATGTCATATGTAAAGGCATTAATTCAAGAGGGAGAACCCTGCCAGAAATAGCACACTGCCCCAGACTCTCCAATAGGAGCAGTGAAATTATTTGTTTTCATTGTTTTGTCCTTATTTCAGTTTGTATGTACCCCGTCTATGCAGTGAACTTCATCACAAATCTAAAGTAGTGTTCACAATTTTTCCTCAGACCCGTTTTTTTGTGCATGTCTATCAGAGAATCATAAAAATCAGAGACAGAAAAGCTTTTCTGCATTAGATCATCTCATCCCTGACCCTGCTGATGCAGATATTTCCCCCTGTACAGTATATTCTCTAGTGCCTTGTCTGATCTAGCTTTAAGTAGATTAAATAGGGTACTTTCTCACTTACCTGTCAGAAGCTGTTGGAGATGCTTGGGGGGTAATTGACACTGGCACCCTTTGAAGGTGTGTTGTGGACCTTACCACGTTTGTCTTTTGTATCCAAACACGGTGCTTTCCTCCAGCTGTCATGAGTATTGTGTGGCCATAATTCTTCCAGACCCCTCATACAGCCTGCGCTGAACACTTACAACTAAGGTGGAACAAAAGAAATGAAAATGTGGTTTGGGTTTCTTTTTGAAGGGTTAATTCTTTGGAGCAGGCTGGAGGTGAAATAGTAAGGTGAATGCCTCCAGAATATTTTGTTGATGAAAACTAGTGGTATTGAGACATGATGTACTTGTCTGCACATGGAGCTTTTTCCTAGATAGAGAGGTATATTTTATAGGATTCAATTAATAGCTGCAATCGAAATACCCACCGTCCACTCTCAGGATGCAGAAAGCAGATTTAGCTTGTCAGTGAGTTCTTTTGAGGAGCGCTCATGATGATGCAAAGCATCATTTAAGCAAAGCACTAATAGTATTTGGAGTTTCCTTTTTCTCTCAGGGAACCCATTAAGTGTTTCACTTGTCCCTGCTCAACCTGTACAGCTGCTTTGGGGTTGGGAGATACCTGCCACTCCATGACATGACAACAGGTAGGACAGTTTTTGACAGGAAGTCAGTAGGAAGTTACTGGTCCCCTTGTATTCAGACTCTAATTCTTGAACGGTTCTGTTTCTCTCCAAAAATGTTGATGCACCATCATGAACAGAAAACAAATGGCGTTGGTTTAAATGGTCTCTTTCACCTCTTATTGTCACCAGAACCCCACTTTATAATTCTACCAGCTATAGATCTATAAAGCCATGAATCTCCAAGTACAGCTCTCTATCCAGATCACTGTCATTAGTCATTTCTATAGCATTACAGATAGGGGAATACTGCCCCTCGGTGTAGCCTCTTCACTTACTACTTTTACTCAACTCATATCGAAGGTTCTTGACACAAGGATTATTCATAGTACTCTCACTGCTTGCTGTTGCTGCCTCTGAGTTCACAAATCCCAAACTGAGATTGCATCATGTAGCCCAGCATTTCTTGGACATGTAGCACCACATTAAAATGTCAGTTCAAGCAATTAATATTTTATTTATAAATACTCATAAATATTTATTCTAAATGAGACTTTAACAGCAGCTCAGAAGAAAACAATCTATTACATTTGTATTAAAATATGTTCAAAAGTTTAATTATAAGAGAGAGTATTCAGCTGAACTGTAAAAAAAAAAAATTCCTCACAGTGTCCTGCTCTGGTCTGTTCGTATCAGGCTGCCACGTTCAGCTGAGAAGGTGGATTTCATTGTCTTCCATACTAAATCCAAGAAACCAAACTCTGTTGATTTAGGGAACAGCTAAATACTTGACGTTCTTGTCTTACTTGGGCAATACTCCCATTCGAGACTCTGGGTCAAATTCTACTCTTGATATCCCCTGTGTGACTCGTGGCTGCGGAGGAGTTTTGCTAGATTTAAAAGATGAGGTTTCGTTACTGGAAAGCCAGTAAACTGAAAATGGGAGTTGTCCTCCTGACTTCAACCGTGGGCTTTATATCTGAGCCTGAAGGGACCTTCATCTTGCGCTGAATCAGAGGTTTGACTCCGCTGGAGTCATCCCTTTAGTAGGGATTCCTTCCTTCCTGCCTGCCTGCCTGCCTGCCTTCCTCCCTCCCTCCCTTTAGGAGGAGGATGTATATGGCTAAGATCCACCTGTTTGTAACACAGGGCTGAAAACAGGGCAGTTTCAAGTAGAAATAATAGTATCAAATAATAATAATAATATATAATAATCAAAATCATCATCATGACTCTGGTAACTGGTTTATATCCTTACCTCGAACTAGAATGACCAAATGTCTCTGATTAATTATCCTACAGAAGCATTTCAGTTCAGCAGTTGTAATAGTTCTTAACAACTCCTGTTGATGGTATTATTTTTCATTGGAAAGCAAAACAGTTATTGCTTACATTGACCTCCAGTAAATCTTGTCACCCGGCCCAGGCTTGAAATATAATTAACGCATTCTATTTTGATCATAGTGACTTACAAAAGTGTAGGAACTAGTATTTACATTTTCTCTTTTTATTGCTCTTAAGTTTGGTATGAAAAGAAGGGTAATGCAACTGAATTACCTTAAATGGCCATGACTTATTCATTTCTGTCTAGAAGTGTTGTAGTTTACATACATAAATTTTTTTCTTTCCATAGAATTACCTCAGTGTGTGATTGGCCTTTTTTTTCTTTTTTTTTTTCACTGTAGTGACTTTAAATTCTATCCACAGCATAAGCACCTTCAGAGGACCAGAGCAGTTGTTCTTACCCCACATGGAAAAAAGTGACTAAACAAATAAATAAAAATCATGTTTGCAGCCATATATTTCTGAGAACTGCTGTTAGTAATATTTTGCGTTGTTGTAGCAACATGTTCCTCATCTATATTTAGTTTAATAGCTGCTTTTGGAATATTGCAAGCTGGTACAGTATATTATCAAGTGGTTTGAATGACATCATCACCTATGAGTGTCGTCTCTTGTGAGTTATAAAATCCTCCCAAGCCCTCTGTTTGTATTAATGGCTTGTAATATAATTTTAAACCAGGTATTATAGTTTACAGTGGAAGGATAAAAATTCTGGTCTGCTTCATACAGTGCTCTGGGGGAGGAAGAGGACAGAGGAAAGTGTCATTCCCACCCTGCTCATGTACGGACCGGGTGAGATAGGCAGTATGGTGCTTACTGGTGCTAGATTTTGCTTATGTGCCAGGAGAAGTTTGTCAGTTTTTAGGGATTGTTTCAGGTGATACCTGCCCACGCTGAAGAACTTGGACTGTATTTGTAATTCCTGTAACCCTGTGTCATATATTAGGCCTTCTTATGAGATTGCATTAGCTGCTTATTGGGGAATCTGTGGCAGGTGTCTGTCTTTACTGAAGTGAAAAGGAAGTAGGAATCTCGGGGAGCGTCGTGAATCCAGAATTGAAGCCTATGCCTGTGTGGAAACTCTTAAGAGTACATGGGTCACTGGCTACTGTTATGGCCCTATAGCACTCTCTACATTGCTTGATTCCCAGCGTAATTAAGCATGCCATATGTTGCCCCCGTTGCCACAAAAGGGTCTCCCTGTATTTCGGAAGGGAATAGACTCCGATGAAAGGAGTGCTGTGGATATTGTTGACCTCTCTGCACAGCCTAGCAGTTCTGCTTCTTTCCCCAGATGCCATCAACCCTCAGAACAGAGTGCTTCCTGATATTGAAGTGGAGCATGAGACATGTTGATAAATACATTTCAGTCTAATAGAACCGCAGCCATCCTCCTGGCAAACAAATAAAGCATCTTGGGATAAATAGGGATATGCAAGGTGTACAATGCGACGTTGCCTCATTCCAGAGCATAAAAGTAAATTGTGAAAACTCCCGTTAGAATAAACTTGATGGTTATTGCATGTGCTGAGGCTCAAAAATGGCTTCTTCTGTTTGTAGTGAAAGATTTAGCATCATGTACATAATTTTTATGCTGTATTATTTGTCCTGGTGTGAATTTAGAAGCATGTTTGGTTTTTAAAAAATTGTTTGCATACAGATATAATTTTTTTTTATCCCTGAAGTGCTCACCATAAATAGTTCAGCTGCTGTAATGGTCTGCCACTAGAAATGATCAATAAAACATTATTAAAATGTACAGTCCATGCATATCTAATTCCACTTACCAACATGTTACCTAATTACAGATTTTAATCGCTTTCCCTCCACCCCTGAAAACCTGCTTGGCAATGTGACTATATTGAAAATGTGTGAAGAAATTCAGGGTTTGAACCGTTTCGCTTGTTTGATTGCGGCGCATGTTTCACAATCATGAATAACCTGCGCAATAGCGTCCATGGTTAAATCCACCCCTCGGTCACGTGCCCATCTGTATGTGGCATCTCTTCCTTGATGTCCTGAAGT
>WTSP01002187.1:155658-172257 GCA_025331215.1 Actenoides lindsayi
GGGAACAAAATCTCTGCCTTCTGTCTCCTTCACCCTGAATTAGTAAGAGCTACAAAATCGTGGATGTGAGATGAGGAGTTTGGGTGAAGCCTTGGAGCGGACGGGCCACGCTGTGACAGTGGCACAGAAGAGCCTGTCTTCAGGGACTGCCTGTCCCAGCTGGTATCTCCTGGCCGTTGGTTTCAGAAAAGAGTGAAGCTTTGTGGCCTTGACTTTCAGCTTCGTATGTGGCTGGGAGAGGGGCTGGTTTAGCATGAAGGGGGGAGTGCCAAGCCCTGAATGACATTAGGAGCTTTAGATGATAACTGCTATTTTAAGAGTAGAATTAGGAGCACTAATTACAGCTGACATGTTGTTTCATAATTTTGATTTCCAAGATTACACAGCGCTTGGATTTTTCCAGCCTTCACTAGAGAGCTCTTTTTTGACTGCATAAGCAGAAAATGGCAGATTCAGAAATCATCTGTTTCCCTAATGAATTCAGAGAAACTCGCATGGAAACACTGACTCTTAAGGCTCATTTTTCATTAATGTGGAGGGGGCTGGAGTTCTGACCATATAAAGGTAAAAGCAGGTGTTTCTCTGGGTCTATATTTGGCTTCTGCAGGGGTTACACACATGGAAAACATCTTAGGATCATTCTGTATGTAATGTGTTATCAAAGCTTTACGTTATAAATCTGTTGCTGTTTGGAAATGGGAAAACAAAATGTGATGTGAGAATTGGACGGGTCAGGAATAGGTCCTGGTGGTAGCAAAGTCCTGCATTTGCTGTAACGTATTCCCTTCACTTCTCGCACTTTCTCTTGTTATCTTGTTTGCTCTGTGTAGCTGAATAAGCACGTAACCTCTAAGGCTGTGGAGCAGATCATTAGGAGTTACTGATTAACACCATGTTTCAGTAGCAGATCCCGAGTTCTTCTTTTTACAAACTGAAAGGGTCTGGTTTTATGATTTTTTAATTAGAGTGTAAATATTGCAGCCTCATAAACTGCTTGATTTATAGATGACAGCAAAGTTTGCACTTCGGGTAAGGACATGGGAGGCTTCAGCTGTACATTTTCAGTGCCCCTGTACTTTTTGTCTTTGCTGCATTCATTCTGCCGACCTTCCTGATAATGCCTCTGTGTCGTTTCTTTAAACTGACAAGACAAATGGAATTCTTTCTAATATTTCTAAGCAAAAGAAGGACATTCATACCATACATTTTAACTGATGAAGTCAGAGAAAAAATTTAGAGTGATATTATTGTCACTGTCAGCCAACAAGGTGAGCTTGAAAATTGATGTTTGCTATGAGGATTCCAGAGGAGTTGAGCCAAATTCATCACGGAGCACTACTGTAAATGTCAGAGGCATGAGAAATGGTAAATCAGGATTGACAGAGATCTGAGGTGTTGGTATTTCTGATATCCGTAATGCAAAGTGTTATCAGATTTTCAAGAATGGAGACTGTTTAATCTCAAAGAAGGAAAGTTCTGCTTTTTTCTCAGGAGGTCTGCAGAGCTTGGAGCACAAGGTAGGAAGTTCACAAGCAGAAGGGAGTGATATCAATTGTAACTGGACTTGAATCAACATTAATAACCAATGGGGCACCCTAAAATCCTCAGCAGAAGTTGTTCATCAGGAGCTAGGACTCATCCTGGACAGTGGAGTACTTGGCCGATGTCTCTGTCCTTGGAGCAGAGAAGGGCTTTGCAAACACTGAACTTCTTTTCTCTTCCCTGTGGATTCTTCTTGCTCTGTTTCCACAACCTGCCTTCTTCTGCATCTTGTTATCAGCACTGTTAAGCTTGCTTGGGGGTGACTCAGCCCCAGCTGGCCCTCAAATGCAGTAATCCACCAACAGAGGCCTAACTCTGCCACAGGGGAGTTTGCAAACCCTCCTTCCCTACTAGCACAACATGCTTCTTCCCATCTTCCACATCCTCTGGAAACTTATTGCCAGCAATGCCAATGGGATTGACTTGTTGGGATTTTGGGGGGATGTATTTTGGGAAGGCTCTTCGTCACGTTGTGAGGAATTACCTCTGTCTGCCATTTCTTCACTGGGCTCTCTTGAGGCTGCTCTACCCCTCACGCATCCTGCCTGCGCTGTGCCCATGTCCACGGGCTGTGGGCAGGGGCTGGAAGAAGCCAGGGTGTGGGTTTGCCTTTCTCTGGGCGTGTAGGAACAGCGTAACCACACCTGAATGTTCGCGGTGAGACAGAAAAAGAAAGCTGAAGAAGACAGTTTTCCTTAGTAAGATACGCAATTTAGAAAAGAATAGGCTATTTCAGTTGGAAATACTGGACAGCTTTCTGTCCACGAATAACACTGTGTAGCATCAGCAGTGCTAGGATGGTCAGGACGTAGGAGACAGAAAAAACCCTGCATTTTATTCTGCCACGGCATCCGCTCCGAGTGACTGTCTGCAGTCAGTGGCCTGTGAGAAGAATCACAAATTCCCCTTTCTAGCCCTTAGCGATGCCTTTCTCAGTCCCCATGCTGCCTCAGCACCAGTGACCTCTCCTGTCTCGGACCAAACCACTAGAAGAGGAGGAAGCCAACTCCTACGAGCCAAGAGCCTGGCTTCAGTACTGAATGCTTTCAGAAAATCTTGGCACCCTGTTTGTCATCTTTTCTCCACAGTGAGAAGACTAGAAACATAATTTTTTTTTTTTTTTTAATGATATCCGAAACGTTCATGAACAGTGATGAAATCCAAAAACATGCCACAGTGTCAGATTCACCTCTCTCTGCTGGAGTTGTACTTGTTTTACTACAGGAAGTATTTTGTGACTCTACGGTAGCAGCCTGAGTTTGTTGCCAAATGTCCAAATACTGAAGTTTAGTGGGGTTGTTTTTTTTTTTTTTTTCATCGAACTTGTTGAAAGGCCTTTCAGTGCAAACTTGATGTCAGTGGCAATTATATATATGTTTACAGATTATGGCTTCAATCCCATCCTGGTAAATGTTTTTGCACATGGTTAAATCTGCACATGTAATTTGCTTAGAGGATCAAATCAGAAGTGGGCGGTATAGCAAGATAGTAACTTGAACCGAGCTGTTTTCTTGTTCCTGTTTAATTTTGAACCTATTTGACCCTTGTGAGTTCAAAAGTCCACCTCAGTCTTGCCCGTTATTGAGTTTAGATTCTGGTTAGGAGAAACTGTGACTCCAAGTACAGTGAAGGGTCAGAGGACAATAAATCCAATAGAATAAATAAAGTGATAAATGAAGCAGGCAGAGAGATGGAAAAGTGAAAAAATAACACATATTGGGTGAGTTTCTGGTTTTTATGGCGTTGAAAGGTGTTTTGCCACTGGCTGCGTTAGGGCTGGGATTTCTTTCCCAACACCTGGTTCAAAATCCCTGGAATTCAACCAGGATGTTTCTATTACCTGTAGTGCTGCTGTGTCACAGTGAGCTTTGGTTTGTAGCTCTTACATGCACTGTAGCTTCCCATAGCCCTTTCGTGAAGCATGTAGCAGCCTAGCCTATCTGGAGTTCAAGAAAAAAGTGAAATTATGCAGAAGAATGGCTTTTCCTCCTCTTCCTGCTTCTCCCCAGAGGCTTCAGAGCCTCAAATGCAGTTATCTTTGCAACCCAGTTTCTTTTTGACCCAATTTCTTTTGTGTTTATCGAGCTTCTCTGTGATACAAAAGGAGTTGGCACCAAACATTTCGCTACAAATTTCATGTGAAAAAGGACTGAAGAAATGCTCTTTAGTGCGTGCATATGCCTACAGTCTTCAGTGTCCTCAGCAGAAGTCCTTGTGTTGTCAACGCTGAATTTCAGCATTGAATCAGGGTGTCCTAAAGGTGAAGCCTAGTTTGCTTTTGCAATAAAGGAAGCAGTTGGGCTCAGTGTCTTTACTTTCAAAAGCCCAGACTTAGATCAGGAAAGCAGGGCCAAAGCTGCACCAGGGACGTGTAAAATGATTTAACTCGGCTCTCTGCCAAGGAGATTAGTAGGAAACACGGATTTCTTTGATAATTTACAAAATACTTCAATACCTTTTGGGTTGAGATGTCAGAGCTTCTATTAATTATTAATATTTTTGCATTCTTGAGATCCTGGTACTTCATGGTTTAAATTGGCACGAGTCCACCCATCATCATCACGATTTTGCTTTTTTTTGTTGTTTTTTTTCCTCTTTTTCCTGCAGCAATTAAACCGAGCAGATTCCTGCTCTAATTCTGCCAAGTTTATTTTACAGGAAATTATCCACCTTCTTTTAAAAGTACAGACATGAATTGAACAGGAACATAACAACAACTTGTAAAAAGAATTAAAAATCAAAGTTTCAAGTTTTAATATTTACTTTTAAAGCATGCAGTGTTTAAAAAAAATCATAATTTTGCTGAATTCCTTGGGAAGTGCTTCTAATCTATCAAAGAGCCCACACTTGATGGGTTAAGTACTTGGAAACTGAAGGAAGCGCTCCAACTGCTGCAAAAAAGTCCAAGGTTTTAAAGAGAGAGAGAAGTATTTGAAATGCTGCTTTCAAGTCAGGCCTGGGTATTAGAGCTCAGAGACGTTTCTTGTTGTCAGTCAAATAAAAATGGAAAGAAAAAGAATCCAAGCCCTGCAAAGGAAAGAAAGTCAGAGAACCTGAGTAAGTGATGATTTATTTGATAACAAAAATCCTACTACCCCAATCATTCACGGTTTATTTCTTTGGCATGCAACATTTAGGAGAAATCCACTGAGCGCTAGTAATGTCACTATTGCAAAAGCCAAATCCTTCATTTAAATTCTTGAGACAATTTTTCCATATACTTCTCTGCCATTCAAGCAAGGAGCCGAAATCATAAGCTCACTCATACCAGTTCACCTCATCAGTTAGAAAAGGAGAGGGAGTTGCTTCCAGCTGAAAAGAGGATGCAGCAGAGGAAATATATGCTGGAAAAATCAAAATAGATTGCCTCTAATAACTTCTGGATATTGTTCCAAGGTTGGGTTGGCCACACTGAGACATCCCTAAACTCTGGGAAAGTTGGAGCCTCCCGTCATTACAAGATCATCAGAGACCTGGAGAACATTGTACTTAATTAAAGAAAGTGGTGTAGAGAAAAGAGCCAGTAGTTTGTCTGGTTTAAAATAATGAAATAATAAATTAATACACTTTGACCAAAATTTGAAAACCCGAATTCCAACCCAAAACGTTATGTTCGTGCTTGCTGCCAAAAGTGCCACCTGATAGTGCACAATTAGTACAAGTAGCGAGATTATGGCTGATGAGTCATTCGTGTTGACACAGGAAGGTTAAATGCACAACACGGTTAACTTCATTTTGGTTTTTTGTTTGAACACCAGCTTTGGCAGCTGAAAAATTAGGCAGCACTAAAATAAAACCTTAATGGAACAGAGTGAAAATTGGTACAGTTTCCAAGGCCTCTGGTGGGGAAGTTGTGCGCGTTTGATAAATCAATTCCCAAAGTAAGGTAATTGGAGAAAACTGTGGTGTAATCCTCAATAGAAACATCTGTTTCTTATGCAACAGAGAAAGGCAGTGTTGTCTGAAATGTTCCTTTAAACAAAGAAACGCTTCCCTACTTTATATCAAGTTTGCAAAGTGTTTGGATGAGCTAATTACTGAAATTGTTTGGAGTCACAGCACACGAGGCTGTGTTCTCCCACTGGAGAGCAGTTGGTTACGGGCAGGCAGAGGATGCGTGGGAGCCTTCTCATGGCGGTTGTGTTTATGTTCATTTGTGACCAGCACGTGATGGTGTTGCAACGGTGCCTTTGGAGGGGACTTGGTGTTCAAGAGGAACACCCCAACAGTGGCCATGAGTTGGGTTTCGGTGGGTTTTGTTTCTGATGGAGGTGAGCAAAAGGTGATGCCAGTGATGATGAGAAGAATGAAGGGAATCTTTTTCTACGAAGAAAAAAGATTTTCATGGCTTCAAAGGGCAGCCTATCTCTACCATTACTTGAAACCATAGATCCGAAGCACATGGATTTCATCTAGATTGGATGTGAAGCAAAAGCTAGAAGGTATAATTATCATTGTGAATACGATGCTGGTTTTCTTTTGGTTTTCTCTTACTCTTCCAATTCTTCTGGGAAAAGAGGTGCTGAATGCCCGTTAGCTCAGCAAATCCCATTTTCAGTCAACATTATCCTGAAATTCAGGAGACAGATTTAAAATTTATTGTGAAGCATTCCCATAAGCAATCTAGTTTAGAGGAAGCCACTTTCATGTGCGTGCAAAGCAAGTTAGAAAAAATAACCGCTCCAGCTAGTGACCGGTTGCTCAGTGTCAACCCAGGAAGGATGTACTGAAGAAGTTCTGTCTGGGACCCTTTCTGCATTTGCATTACTGATTTGGATAATGGAATGGATATTGAACTTCTTAAATTTGCAAATGCCACCAAGCTGCGAGGGTCTGCAGGCATTTTGCTGGATGGGATAAGAGTTCAAGATTACCTAGATGAGTAGGAGAAATGGCTTGAAGACAATAGGGTGTATTCAGTGCATACTGAGATGATGAAGGGCATTAATTTCCTCCATGAAGCATTGGTGAGACTTTGGTCGTGGTAGTGTCCTTGCTTTTGATTGTGATAAGGAAAAAAAAAAAAGGTGCTCCTGTGGGAGAGGTTGCAAAGGTATCAAGGAGGCTGGTTGAAGGTTTGCCAGATGTGGCCTCTGAAGCCAGACTGAGCATGTTAGGGTTCTTTAGAATAAAAAAGGTCCAGGGGGCAGGAACATGGGCATCAAATATATAAAGGGAGGCTGCACACAGAAAGGGAAGTGTCCACTTGACATAGAAGAAGAAGTAGTGGGATGAGACTGCAACAAGTAAGATTGTTAGATGGTGGGGAGCATATCGCGGCGGTATGGCCTGTTAAGGACTCAGGAGGTCGAGGAATTGCAGGCTTCGAGAACCTTTATTGCATGGCTGGATAAAGGTTATCCCTCTTCAGAGCACCCTATGGACAGCATGAACTTCCTAAGGCCTTAAGTTCCTAAGTAGTGAAAAACTGTATTCCTAGGAAGTTTATTTAAGGAAAATGCACGTGATGAAAGTTTTCCAAAGAAATCACCCCATTAACCCCTGCCTTCTTAGAAGCACGTTAAAGTGCCTCTTGATACCTGCACGGAGCTGGTGTCAGCCATGAAGTTGTATTAGTGCAAGTGGCTGTGGTGATAAAAGAGCTTTCCCATCCATCTGCTTTGAACTTGTCGGTCTGCGTGGAGAAGGTATGAAAGCATATGAGGTTACTTATTTGCTGGAGCAGCAAGGAGAGAAAAAGAGTGTAAGGGACGAGGACACTTGCTTTGTATATGGGCAGTAGACTCATCTTTTATACGTACCATCACCTAAGAAATACCTCTCTGGAGCAAAACGGAGCATTTATAGCCTGGTACATCTCCACTTCATAGCTCTGTCAGAGGCACCGTGGGTACCTCTCCTTGCTCCCTGCAGGAATCCTGCATTGTATACCGACCATTTAGGATTAGAAAGAGAGAAAAAAAAAAACAAACCAACCCAGATTTTCCACGTGACAGTGTTGTTCATATCCCCTACAGTGAAAATTAAATGTAAAATTATGTCTTTTGAAGATCAAGAAATGACATGATGGGAGAGTATAATAGAGTGTAAATAGAGGGTAAATGGTAAACTAGCAGTGCAGTGATAGATTTCCTTTCCTTCGTGGGTAATCCCTTTCAGAACAAAATATACTGCTTTACCTTGAGATTCATGACATTTCATCTCTGATTTTTGCTATAGCTTTGTTTCACTGTATGCAGAATGGATTCATCATGCCTTCCAAGCGTGTTGAGCAGTTTGTGTGCACGCAGCAGAGAAAAAACCGTGGTATTAATTGTGAGAGATCTTGATGGCATAATAAAGGGTTGTGGATTACATGCCCGACAGAAGAGGCTGGAATTTTCCCGTGCAGCCTAACTTTTGCATTTCGGGCTTCCAAGAGCTTAAGTTTGCACCTCTGGTCTTGTAGTAATAATATCAAGCAGTCTGATACCATGATCAGCGGGGTCATGCAGCAGTCAACAACAGCTTGTTCGCTGCCTGTTCTGTGAGCAGGCTCTCGGGCATGGTGGTTGCAGAAGCAAGTTTGGAGCCTGTGTATTAAAGAAGGAGTCCTCACCAGCGGTGCGTTATCCTTGCTTGAGAAGATCTCTTTTGCAGAGGCTGGAACTGCCAACTTGTCAGGTATTTCCTGGAATTGTCAGTCTCTCTGGGGTGCAGCAGGCTGTGGCGGATAAAGCCACAGCACTGACATATCACTTACCTAGTTCTGCTAGACTTGGCCTCTCTGTGAAGTATGCAGACTGTCTCGGCCTTGTGCAGAATTTGCATTATCTAAAGATCACGATGTATGCGATGGTCCATTTGCCTTTGCAAATGCTGTTTAAATATAGCATCCATAAATAAACGTTAAATAATTCATGACCATAATTTTGTAAATTCTGCTAGGCCACACCTCTCTAGGGGCATATTTCTGAACGTGCGTCAGCCTGGAATCAATGTGTCTGCCAAGAGCCCTACCTCTGAGGCAGAATTCCCACATCTAGCCCAAAATGCTGCAAACGACTCTGATTCCACTTCGCTAGTCATCCATCATACTGTCACTTTAATTCAGATGCTGCTACTTGTTTTAATAACATACATCTTACACAAAGAATATTGCTAACACAAGATTCTTGAGGTAGATTTTTACAACCTCATAAAATGTTGTTAACCCTTTGATCCCTGATATTCTTTTCATACGGCTTTTTTTTTTTTTTTTCCTTTTTTATGCTTATCAATAACCTGCATTCATAGGATCTGTTCATGCTGGAGAATCCAGCATCAATCACCGCAATAAAAATATTATTCCTCCAGCTTTACCCTAAAGAATTATGGAAAGAATAAAAGTGTTATTGCAGGAATTATTTAGCAAACAATAGATGGGTAAAATGTATTATAGTAAGTGTTAAATTATATCACCTCGTTACAGGAAACTACCTGAGATAGCACAGAGGGTAGTTCAGTGCTTTTTCTAAGTAGTTCAAAGAGAACAATAGCAGAATCCCACAAAAGGTTTTACTATGAAACCCTGGAAGGACAAGACAAATGATGTGTTATCAAATAAAGTGATGATTTAGAGGACAAAAAAAGAAAAAAAGGAAAATTCCACCTGCACATTTTTGACTTGCGCCCGGTGGTTATTTTGGGGATGAGGGAAGAATAATAGTAGTTTGAAGTTAGATGCTTAACACTCAGGTATTGAAGGTGCTTAATTTTTTTTGCATGTCATTATAGGAATAACTTCCTTGGTGCAAGAGAGCAACATGGAACATGCACTTTTAAAGAATATTTTACTTCTGTTCCGAATAGAGAACACTCTTAAGTTATTTCTTCCTTCTCCCTGCTTTTTTCTTTGCAGTCAGCACCAGGAATTAGAAAAAAAAACACAATACTGAAACGCTTGATTAAACCAATTACAAAAATCATGCCCATATTTTAGGTATTATTAAGGATACCTAAACAAGGCTGGGTTCCTTGATTTCACCAAGTAGACTCTTATCAGTTAATGCAGATTTAGAGAGGGGGGAAAAAAAAGCATGATGTTACGCTGGGCTCATGGGATTCATTTGATCAACATGATTAAATTATTTCCTTACTCAGCTAGAAGGAAATTACTAGTAACCAGACATTATGTGTCTGTTAATTATGTGCAATAAGGTTCTCTGCTATCACACCAGCTCTTGCATTCATATTTTGTGTGTTTTAAAGGCTTTCTCATTTTTTAAATGTAAATATTGAAAAAGGACAGCTATAATTTTCTTTCCCTTGTTTAATAAATATCTAACATGCCAAAAAGCACTTGGAAGAAGAAGCTGTTTGTCCTTGGTGTAATCGTAGGCAAGTTTGTGGCGATGACACGCTAGCATTTTGCATGTTTTGGGTCACCCCCCCCTAGATTTTCTTTTTGTGTTGCAATCATTCATTTTTTAAGTTCGATCATTTGTTATTGTAAGGAATGCGAAGGAGGGTTTGCCAGAAATCTGTAATTTTGCTTGAAGTAGTTAATCTCCCTGATGCGAGGTCTGCTCACCTATGTGTTGTCTTTGTGCCAGACCTACATTCTGCTCTGATGCTGCCCAATGTAGGATTTCAAAAGGATTTTTTATAAAGGAAGAAACAACATATGGTACAAGAGGGGCCTTATTCTTTTTTCTAATGAAATGATGGGCTTCTGTTTCATATTAAAGTGTTAATAGGTCTGAAATTAGGTCTCAAAAAAGAGAATAGTGCTTTTAAAATTCTTAATATGATTCATTATCTGCAGTCAAAACCAGATGACGTTTATTTTTATCCAAAAAAAAAAAAAAAAAAAAGAGAAAAAAAAGGCAAGCCAGAGGGGGAAAAAAAAAAAAATCCTGGATTCAGGCTCTGATTTATTGAACAGAAAGCTCTTTACAGTCAGAGCTTGGGCTGGAGGATGGAGGTTTTGTTTGAGTTTGAGAACCTTCATATGTTTCTGAAACCTAAACAAATATTTCAAAGAAGGTGGTGTCACATTTGAAGTAAGTGATCCTATTAGGGACCGGGATACGGCTGCTTTGTTGAAGGACTGGGCAGCATTTTATGTGTGATAGTGCTGTGTACTGCTAATATACCGAGACGTTACTTTCATCCGAAATGCCGATAGGACTGGACTTCTCTCCTGCACTTTGGCTCTCAGTGTTAATAATGAATGAATAAAGTTCAGAGGATAGAAGCTAAATGGATATTGTGCTTTAAAAGAATGAAATTTAACTAACAGTGTGCCAAGCTATTCAGGAAGGAGCGAAAGATGCTAAATGGACGTTTTTATCGAGAGTGGATGGGAAGGCTGTAATGAGGCATTTGGTTGCGAGTTACGCTGGCAGAAAACACTAGAAATTTCAATACAATTGAAAATACATGTTAATTACAAGTAACAAAGGTTTTATGACTTTCCTTGCGCATGGATTTTGGGTGCCATGCTTTTTCCATAGAACAACTATCTCTTCCACACTTTGCTGCTTGATATCATTATCTTTACCAGAAAAGTAAGCATGAGACAAATGTTTTTTCTCGAGCTTGGTCACTGCCAGTAGGCAGCCTAGAAAATACCTTCTCTGGATGATTCCATCAAAATTCCCGTCTCACTAAGCCACCGTGACAATGGTCATTCTTGACCATGGAAACTTGCTGGTGCTCCAGATCCTCAGTTCCTGTCAGTCAGCTTCCCTACGATGATGTCAGCTCACGTCAGCAGCGGGTCTGGCTCCCAACGGCCATCAGCACTTGTGTCACGTAGGACAATGACAACAGAGAGCGAATACATCCCGAGGTTTCACGCGACCTATACCGATGGCTTCTCTCCCACACTCTGCCTCCCACTTCTAGGTGCTGTAATTGCTTACCGCAGAGGCCGGGTTCTTACAGATGTTCTCAGATGTGTGGAAAGGCAAACCACGGTTGTGTATAAATAGTGCTTATGATGAGACGTGTCAAAGTCACAAAAAAAAAAAACCCCACCGCAGCACTTTCTGGTGGATACAAAAAGAATTACAAAGCAAAGAGCGAATCCCACAGTGATGTGCATGTATGTGGGGAGGTATGTCTGACATTCGCATTAGTACCAAATGAGTTCATCGTGATTAATGTTATTACATTAAATATCAAAGGAATTAATAATGATTAGACCATTATTTTAAAGGGTTACCAACATGACACCATCTCATTTTTTTAACAGCTGTAGACAGTTGGGTTTGGACTTTTTTCTTCTCTCTGCACATTTCCCATCCTCACCTCCTTTGACCAAATATACTCACTTACAATTTCATCTTACTGAAGTTATGATTTTATGGCTGTGTTTCCTGCCAGAGCTAAATCCACATCCCAATGAAGTCATTGGGAATTTTGCTATTCACTTCAGTGCTGCAAAAAGCTGAGGCCTGATCCTGATTTCCCTGAGCTGACAAGCACTATTTCCATTCACTTCATTGGACTTTTATATATCCCCTTGATCCTAGGAAAAAGCTAAGGGAATATTAATTTGGAGCTTTGTGGATTTTTGGGGTTTTTTTTAATATTTAGCATAGAAAGGAAGGTTTCTCTGTGATACCTCAGATACTTTTGTGGGAAGATGAAAAGAAAAACAACTAAATTGAATAGCGAGCAAGCCAAAGCTGTAAAATGGCTGCAGAAAACTCTCTTCCCGTACGAAGCTGAGTTGCATCAAGACCTTCAGTGAGTCATTTGGCCTTGTTGCATGCTGCAGGCCCACATATTGGAACAAACCAGAACAGGAACAGGGAGAAAGGTTGCAAACTGTCTGTTATGAAATTTAGCCATGTGTAGTAAATGTGAAGGCCTGAACTAGGGAACAGCCACTCCTCACAAAATGTTACTCTGTGCAGCTGCTTGCACCTTGTACGTGGCAGATGCAGAGATGAAGAGGTTCTTGCTTGCTTCCCATCCTTCGTCATCCCAGTTTTTAATGAAAACTGGCTTGTCTGGTTTTACTTTTTTTTCTTTGCTCGTAGGACTGTGTGTACGGGCATCCTTCTTCCGATTCCAAAAAGAATGGCCTTCAAAGAGATCAATAATAAAGTCCAAATTACACGTGCAGTATTATGCTTTAAATGAAACTGGCGTAACTGGGGTAAAAACAGAAACCAAAACAACCAAACCAAACAGTAAGATGCAGCCTTAGCAAATAGGAAAAACGCCTGAGCCAGAGGATTCAGCTTTGTAGGAGTGACTGCCAACGGCTGGGTTATACACTGTCTCTTGATGCACAGATAGTATTATATTCCATACATGTAATAAAACTAAAGAAGCCAAAAGTTCTTATAAATTATCCGCTCAGTAGAAACTGCTGAAACCTGCTATATCTGTTTTGAAGTCCTAATATTTCATAGACAGTATTTAAAAATAGTGCATATCAAAGCGTGGGATTATAAAGGGGAAAAAGCAAATAATTTTCCATTTCTAATTTGAAATTCTTGGATAGAAGGATAAATCTTCTAACATTCGTCTGCGCTTTACTGTTTGTCTTTGCTGATTTTTCACAGGCCTCAGCTAAGATTGAATTGCTTCTTGATCAGCTGCTGATGATTAGTCAGTTCAACCCATTCACAGAAAAGTATATTAGGAGTCATGGTTTGGCTGTAATTTTTTTCCTGTTTCAATTGTTACACATTTTTATGTGGTTGCTTTATAAAGTGGTAGCTGGGGGTTTTCATTTGGCCTTTTTGTTCTACCGTACAAGAAACTCAGGAAAGCAGGGGTTTAAACTGGCTGCTAGAAGTCCATTTATTAGAATGTTGCTTTTCCCATAGGTCTTTCTGTTAGGTCCAAGGCATATCAACCTCTTCAGCAAAATATATACACATATATCAAAGTATATCTGTATGTCAGGAGACTAAACATGTCGGGGACCATTCTGTGGCAGCAAGATTCTTTGGCACAGAGCTGCCCCCTTGCATATTGTGAAGTGCTTTTGCCTTCAAAATTAAGAGGGTTGCGTAGAAGCTGCATATTTGGAATGGTCCTTGATCTATGACAATGGCAGTACTTGCTGCTTCTAAAAATCTCGTCACATAAAGTTTGGGATCAAAGTCCCCTCTTTATAACCCGTTATTTAAACCTATAATTATATCTCATGGAGGCATCAAGACTAAAAGTGTATATTTTAGTGCACAAACTTCAAGACAGATGATTTTCTCTACCAGATCAATATATACCACCTTGAAAATTCTGAACCTAGCTGTATCTAGCCAGATATGTATGTTACATATGAAATATTCTCTAAAGTAGGCATTATCAAATATAATGTATGTAAAATAATGTGCAGTGTGGTCTTTTCTGTAGAATAATTTACGTGCTGGAGAGATGTAGCCAGTCTTGTAACTAGTGGTACAGTCAGAGATCACTGTTATTGCTGTTCCTCAGTTATGTGTGAAAAACACCTGCAAAATAATATACATACAAAACAAAAGATTGTGCTTTAATGTGTGCAAGCAGCAAGCTGTCTGAAGGAAAGAGCAGCCGTGTGAATGTGCTGTGAAAGGTATGTTCAGATCCACTGTTACGTTGTACAAAGACAAGGTATTATGTCTGCTAGAAGTACTTTTTGTTTATTACAGCGTAACATTAAAACCCTATGTGTGTGCTTTAGTTCTAGTTAGTTAGTTATTTTGATGGAGGGATGTCCAGTGGTTCCTGGTGGATTTCTGCTCCTGGAAGCAGTAGGCTCAGTGCAGGGAGGATACCTCAGAAATATGTCCTTCTTGGTTGCCACCAGGGCTGTGGCATAAGGCAACAGTTTGGAGAAGGCTGAGCGTGGGAAGCATACCACCACGGTTAGAGAAAAGGCTGTGTCCAAGCTGGTGAGCCCTCAGGGCTTTGCTTGCTTGACTGGTGCCAAGTGTTGGGTACCCAAATGGACACGGGACATCAGCGCGAGTTGTGCCACTGGCTTCAGGGCAGGCAAACATTTCATAGCTCTAGCACGTGTCAAAGCCTGTGTAATAGAGGGAGGTTTAAACGCATAGCAGTGGCACCAGACCTCCTTGTGTCCGCTGCTTGACTGGAAACAGTGAGGTGACCGCAGCCCTGGCTGATGCTGTGCACATCTTGGCTGAGCACCCGTGGGTCTGGGCCCACCGTCTCCCCAGGTGCTAATGTAGCAGAAGGCACTGACAGGCTTGGCTGGTCCCTCACCTTCCCTGCAGCGGGTCAACGAGACTTACAACGGTCTAAACTGGGAGAGTGTTACCTACTTAAACTGTTTTTCTGAGTTAATAAGAATTTTTCATCTACAGCAAGCCATTTTAAAATATCGTCTATACACAAACAGTCATTCTGAATAATAGGCCTGCACACAGTAAATGTCAGCTCTTTAAATCACAGAGGACTTCGGAAGCGGAGTAGAGAATGCTTCATAACAGTTTAAACTTCAGCCTCCCATTTATTATGTATGTGTTTATAAATCTCCGAGGGGCACTCTTTTTTTCCTTCTGGGAAGCCCCAAGGAGCAGAGTTGTTTGTCAGCGCGGCTGGGTGGAGCGTGGTGCTGTGGTTGCTCCTTTGCGTTCTGACCCCATTTGGTTTCAAGGTTGGTACCCAAGGTTGTGCCTGAGGAAATTTTCTTTTCTTTTCTTTTCTCCTAGCGGCAGCGTGTAGGACCTTTTGTTTCTAGGAAGATTGTACCAGGAGAAAGGAAAAAAAAAAAAAAAAAGTGGTGAGGGGTCATGAAAGCAGTGTTGTGTTTTCCTTTCTAAGCTGAACATGAGTGATCACCACCTTTAGAAAAGGGCTCTCCGTTTATCACGTAGGGAGAGCATACGGGGATCTTGCGCAGCGATGGCTTTGAAAAATTCCTTCAGCGTTCCCATCTGTCTTGGTTAGTATGAATACTTTAACATTAAATGGAGAAAAGGAGAATCCATCAATAGTTACGAACTGACCTTAAGATAGGAATTCAAAGTTCACCACAATTAAACCCAAGTGTCAGCAGAACCCACAAAGGGGACTATCAATATATTTGACTATACCCTACCCGTAGATAGCAGATTTAAATTCTATCAGGGAGAGGGCTGTGCATTATTCCTAATAAAAACATATCATTGTACTGTCTTATACCCCAGACAAAACACAGAAGTTCTGCGTTATGAATGATAGTGGGAGAAAACATAGTGAAGAGCAAATGTGATTCTGGATGGAATTTCATCACGTGACTCTATTGTAAACCAGATGTTTGTCAGATTCAGTGGGAGAATGTATCCATCTTGAAATTTTTAATAAGGTTATGTAAAGGATTAAAAGCAAACATTTACAATGCACAGGATTAAAAAATAATTATATTTCTCTTAAATTTGTTACTTGCTTGGTAGATCGTTAAAAATATTTACATTGTCTGTGGTGCAGTGCATCTCATGGATGGCTTCTTTCATTATGATGTTTGATGTACATCCACAGCATCAGAAAAATAAAACATAAAAAGGCTGTTCCACAGACATAAACAATACTTGTGATGTAAAAAATATGCTCTATCATTATAAAAGAAAAAGGCTGCAGACAAACCTAGGAGTTATGGGGTAAGACTCTGATGCTTGGAGGAGAGAATTACATTTCCCTGTGGAAAGCAGTGTTGGCCTCACCCCTAAGGGAGCTTTCACTGCGTAGAAAGTAGATATGTTGTTATTTTTGCTGCTGCAGCTGATTTTTCCTTCAGTTCCTGTCCCCTTCTGAGGAAAGAAGAGGGAGAACAAAGCTTGAAAAAAGGACAAAGAGATACAGGAGAGAGGGAAGCTCTGTTTTATAGCTAAAAATTCGTGAAAGGTTATTTTGCATTTGTTCGTGCCAGTGCCCTTGTAATATCTGTGGGCAGTTTGTGGAGCTATATTCAAGGCTGCTAACTCTCAAGCATATCTTCTTTATTGTCTTTTTTGTTTGGAAGATAATTTATAAGGGAACTTCATAGCAGGGTGTATCAAGTGCACTCAGAGATATACACACAGGTGGTAGAGAATTATACTGATCTCAAAAAAAAAAAAAAAGAAAAAAAAAAAAAAAAAAAAAAGGCTAAACAAGCCTCAGTGAAGAATTTTGAGATTTTTACAT
>WTSP01002187.1:172357-185641 GCA_025331215.1 Actenoides lindsayi
GAAAGGAAATTTAAAAGGGAATTTCCAGAGGGGGGGTAAAAAGGCACCTAAGAGAAAAACCAAAAGGTGGGAGAAAATTATACTGATCCAAAAAAAAAAAAAAAAGAAAAAAAAAGAAAAAAAAAAAAGGCTAAACAAGCCTCAGTGAAGAATTTTGCAGTTTTTACATGAAATAGCATTTGAAAGAAGAGGAAGATGAACAAGTCATACTCCCTAATTCATTTTGGGTGATATTCTTCCACTCATTGGATTTCTAATTCATGGGGAACAATAACAATGTAAGATAAACTAGTAAAATATGAGAATACCTTTTCTTTTGTATCATCTCCTGTGTAGCCACAGGATATCTAAGTCCACTTAGACTTCAGCTGTGATATTTTAATATGGCAGTCAACTTACTGGCAATGGTAACTAATACCTGTAGCACTTAAATAATTCCTGGTACTAACAAGATCTGTTGAATACAAAATCTCCACCAAGTCAGAAGGTAGTGTTAATGTTGAGATATAATGTACTAAATCTGGGAAGCAGCCTTCTTAATCTGGTGCTAATTCAACCACATTATGGGCCACATTATGGGCCAGATGGATTATTACAAATGGAGGATATTGCTGCTGATGGCAATACCCAAGTTAATGATGTTGATAGAAACCTTGTCACTGTCTAACTGAGAATGGTCCTGCTGTAGCCTGCTGTCACGCTGCTCTTCTAGCTGCCTCTTCAACTCCACCAGCTCCTGTGCATAGCGTAGCCTGAGAGGATTCAGTACTGCCAGCTCAGAAATCAAGGAGATGCTGACTTCCTTGTGGAACAGTTAAGTGTGCAAGAGAGAATGCTAATTCAGAGCCCTTAATCTTTACTAAAAGAGACTAGGTACCACAGACTTCTCAATGGAAGAAAGCAAAAGCTGTCTTTTAGTACTCTTGAGTCACAGAGCATAGGTTGTTTCTGATTTTTTTTGCTTGGGTCATGATAGGTCTGTGACAATGTTATGTGTCCATCTTTGGGAAAGAGAAAAATTTGGAGTTACTGGAAAAATGTGAAAGTCATGAAGACATGATCCAGAATTTTTCTGCAGCTATCTCACTGGTACGGACTGGGCACTCCCTATCAGTGAGGAGATCCCTCAAATGTTTAGTGAGTATATTTTAAATATTTTTCCAGCAAACTCCGAATTCAGGTAGTTGGTAAAATGAGGCAAGCTATCAATGTCTTGCCTTCCATTTAAGCTTGAGAAATACCATCACAATTGCCCTGTTGAGATACAGAAATGGATCTTAAAAGCCCAAAGCAGAACAATTGCTAAGAGGTATTTCTTGGATTGAGTAATGTAATTTTACAGCCTTGAGATTGTCTTGGAGAATGTTACTAAGTTAAAAATGTCAGCCAAGTTCAAAACATAGCAAAAAAAAAAAAAAAAGTGTTTCTGGAGCAGAGAATTGGAGGTGAGGCACAGGAGACTCCTTCTAGGACACCGTGTCCAAACCTTGTTCCCATTTACTCCTCCCGCTGCCCCCAAGAAAAGATAATACATGAAATAGCTGAATCTTACTTACTTTGAATGTCTGTCAAGTTTCATGTCTTTTAAGCCCTAAACAGATTTATTTCACTCGTACCCTTCACTCTGTGGCAGGTCAACATAAATTAGAAAGCTGGCTGGGAGAAGGTCCTTTAGTTGCCAGCTTGCCAGTATCACAGATTCCCGCAGAACACGTGGTTATACCTGTACATGTGGAAGAGATGTGAGATTCAGTAATCATCATAGAGTGTCACTTTCTTCATAGCTAAATACCCAGAGGAGCTGGCTGAAAAGGTTAGCCATATCCATCAGGTTTTTTGGGTACAACAAAGGATCTTGTCCGTTCAGTCTAAATAAGACATAATCTCAGCTGCATGGGTCAGATATTCCGAGTTCATTTAACAAATCACTGGGCAAATGTCACAAGTTCCAGACAGACTTAGTACAGAGTGATGAAATCTATCAATACTTAAGCATATTGAAGGGAGAGAATCATGGCTGGGAGTGTTATTTATTCAGTGAAGCATATGCTAAATTGAACAGCATGCTTTGGATAGACAGGGTGGGGGTCTAGCAGTCATGTTTCCAATGAGATTTTTTTATTTCCACGTAGAGGGATTTTATACTCAAAAGAACTGTAACAAAAGCTGTTTAGACTCACTTGCTGTCCAAGTGTATTATTTCTCCCTGTTAGACTGCGGAGTCTTAAGGAAAACAAGTTTTGCTGGTAATTTTCTGTTCAGATTGGACCTGTGTGGGCTTATGAGGTCATTCGCTTGACTGAGCAACTATGGACGTTACACAGTGGGAAGTGGGCAGGGCTAGTGCTTGACAGCTGTTCTTGGGAGTGATGGCCATATGTATCCCTTGCCACAGGACTGGTTTTCTGATTGAGATCATTCGTTTGTGGAAATAGTTGCCTGCACTCTGAGGGATGATGCCACAAATTCAGAATAACATGGAGATGCACTGGGTTCTCGAGAGTGTGAGTGGGCTCTGCTGGTGTCCACCTGACAGCTCCAACTGGCACTGGGTCAGTTGTCCCTCTGAACCTTTTCCTTTCCCCAGACAGTTACCACTATCAGGAAAAGATGCAGAATAATATCTTCTCTAATCAGCAAGATTGCGTTTAGATACTCCCAATAAAGCTTTTTTTTTTTTTTCTTGCCTTATTTGCCTTGAGTGTCAGTGGGCAAGGCTTGTGGTCGGGTAAGGTACCAGCACCTGGGTGTGCTCAGAGGAAAGGTATTTTTTTTTTGTCTTGGTGCCTCTGTCTCCCTCTCTCTTTCTTCCTTGGTCTGACTCATCCACTTATCTTGTAAGCTTTGTTATCACTGAGAATGCCTCTTATTGTGCTTAGAGACCGTGCCTATCAGAATGATCTTGCTCGAGATATCTTCATTTCACAGATTAATACAACCAAGCACGTAACAACCCGTACAGGCCTTTGCTAAGGTTGCAAAGTGAGGCAATGTGAGAATCATGATTGTCTGTACACACCGAATCCAGCCTTCTCATGCATATGTTTCAAGATACAATCTTTAGTGACGTGTTCACTCGTTAATTCTTCCACACAGGCCACTTCCCTTAGCTGTCAGCCTGTTCTTTTTAACTCACTTGCCTCGTGTACTTTCCTAGGTCTTTAGAATAGCAACCTGAAAGCACAGAAATGCTATGGTGATGACATTCATATGAGCCATCGGTGTCCTTGGGACGTTCAGGCTGTGTGGCATTCCAAAGTGTTTGGGGGTTTATTTTTAGAGGGCTAAGATCGGAAAAGGGGCGAAGATCAGAAAAGCTGAATCTTGCTCAGGACTGTCTGTATAGAGCATACTCAGCCTGTGAAGCAAAAGGGCTCTCATCAGGTAGCAATCCCAACACCAGGACAAGTCTTTATGCTCTGCAGAGCTGAGACAGTTAAGTGTCCAGAGCAAGACCTCACCTAGTCACACACTCTTCTTCCTTGTGTGCTCTGCCAAAATACATGTTTCATTAACCTCTAAGGGGTTGAGGCTATGATGAAGTTATGTGATACTGGGGGGATTTCACATGTGACCATCAACAGGGATATGTTTTGAGTTGGTTTCTGCCCTATAGCTGGGAAGTATCATGGCTGTTGGGAAAAAATAGAGTTCATCTACACCTACAGGTAATTATTGCATTGTTGACATAATGAAAATGTCAGCAGTTTGCTCTGTCCGCACATTACCAGGTGTAAAGGAGACCTGTTTTTAAGCAATCCCCTTTTTCCTTCCACTCTCCATTCACATTATCATGTTTTTATAGTTTTCTTTAATTAATGTTCCCCCATATCTTAGGGGTTCAGAGTGACTAGCTGGGTAATTCATGTCCCATCCGCTTTACTTACCTATGACTTTTGGGTCCTACACGACTTTTTGCCTGCTTCCCTCTAAGAAGAAGACTGGAGGATCTGTACAAAGGGACAGGAGATAATTTCACTATCATCTAGTCCTCACATATGGCTAGAATTTTTCCTGTTCTTGAACCCATATCTGTATTACCCCAGAATCCACTTTGACACGTGGAGACAGCGAGTACCTTCACAATTGACTATCTAACAGTATAGTTAACACCAGCTTGTTTGAATAGAGGCACGGAGTCAAGCTTGCAGGTCTGTAGGGCTTTACTAAGACTTTATTTTCATTAGTGCTCCAGTCCACAGCATCTGTAAATTCCTAATTTTAATCCCCACTTTTTCAGTTTCCCAGTGGGTGATATTCTAAATCCAGCCTGACTGTGCCTCCTCTAGCAAAGGTGTCAAACTGCTGTGGAAATAAATAGAAGAATTTCTTCATGAAGTAACCACTGGAAGTGCTGCAGTTGCTATTCGTAAAGCTGTTGTCTTTCATCAACTTGTTTTTGCATGAGGTTTTGAAAAGCCATTCTAAATTGTGTAAATATCTGAATATAATTGGCTTTCCAATTTCACAGCTTGTCGGAAGGAGAAAAAGAGAAGAGGGAAACCGTAGATATTTCAAAGAAAATAAGTGCATTTGATGTAATGATCTATGATTTTGTCTTTTGTTGTTTAACCCAGGATTGAAGAAACAGATGGTAAGATTTTTCTAGGAAGCTTAAAACAGAAGCCAAGCTAATACAAAACTGTTCAGCTATCAGACAGGGTAAATCCATTCTGTCGCTTTCCTTTTTTTTTTTTCCCAAATCACAACCCATCAAAAGAAAGGTTTAGCTTCATAAAAAGATATTTACCAGCAAGCTTTTTTTTTTTTTGCAGAGGAGAAGGGCATGCTTTGTTAAACCAGATGCATTTTATTTTTCCTGGAACCAAGATTTATGAAAGCAGTATGCTCATATTTCTCCATATACAGTAATTGGAACTCATTATGCTAATTGTATTTCCATTATCACTAATTAACAATCATAGTGACCTGGCCCACAGTCTAATTTGTCTTTAATCTGTTTTTGTATAGGGAGTTTTACCCTGTAATTCCAAGGTGATAATTCTATTCAGCACAACTTTATTGAGTAGTGAAATGTAATACTTGTTGTATTTAGGGCTGCTCCCATTCAGATAGTTCAAAGGGAATGGGAAGTGAATTTATACCTGTCCATGCTTCTGCATTAGTGGATCTGCCTCCCTCTTGCACTCTGTTTTAACCTACCTGTGTCTGACTTAACCTGTATTCAGCTTATAGAGAGCAACTGGAGGTTGGTCAGCATTTGATGATGAGATTTGCAAGCTGCGAAGGAGAGCGCACGTGTGTGTTTATTGGTGGGTAAATCTGTGGGAATTTGTAATTTTACACTTTGTGACACTTCACCTGCAGGAAAACAGGATTTTCCTTAAATAGTGTTTCTGTTGTAGTATAAAACATATCCTACGTCTTGAGGGGGGATAGAAACCCTCTGAGTTTAACATGAAAAGCATTGTTGTGTTTGGGGTTGGGTTTTTTTTTTTGTTTTTACTTAAACAACAAGTAAATGCTTGTTTGCTTTTTCTCCAGGGTTTGCTGGTATTCAGGCATTCCAGGTTGGGTTTTTTCCTGCAGTTTCAGAGTGAGGGAAGCGAGCAGTGCTATGTCACCGGGGTTTTTGCAAATCCTGCCTGGACTGCTCATCCCTGTTGAATTCGTGTTACAAAACCACTCTCAATTACTTATTCCAGGCAACCAGGTTTTTTTTTATTCTGGTGCTGTTCACCTGCTGCCCTTTTCCCTCTGCTGATTCACGGGTTGTACGTTACTGCTGATGTCACGTTGTTCCCATCTTACCTGCTGATCGATTGATAACAATACTACTACTCTGCACAAACCCTCTCCCTTAAATCCTTGGCTTATGTCTTGGCTCCCTATCCAAACAGGGTGCCACCTTTCAGTGAGGTGGGTACTAAATTTATCCAATTAGCTCTATTATTGCATACCCTTTGCACCGCTTCTGCTGTGCTTTGTCATTGAGGACTTTTGAAGCTGGGAGAGACTCTAATCTGAGCCACTGATCTACATCCCTGCTTCCATTTCTAACCCTTTCTGTCCCAGGAACAGTCCAGGTCTCTGGAAATTTGTGTCATTTGGTGTCAACATAGCTCAACAGGTATTAATGTATGTATGGGAATAGATATAGATATATACATATACATATATATATACATAGATAATTATATACATATTTTGCTCAATCAGTTCTTTTTCAAATGTTTTCTCTTGTTGCAGCTCTCTTCCCCTAGTACTTTGGTCTTCCTCTCCATGCCACTTCTCTGCTTTAGGAGGAGGTGAATCACATCACTGTCGCAAATTCTCCCAGCTCCTTCTCTTCACATTGGAATGTGTGACCTCCTGAATCCACAAGTGAGCCCTGCTTCCGTGTGACCTTTCCTTTTAGGTTCACAGGGGAACTACTAGAGGTCCCCTGCTGCGGTCCTACTTCAGCTACCTGGGCAGCACAGCCCTTGCATAGTAAATGCTCCTCCTACGGCAGCACATAAATCAAAGAGTACCACCTAATCAACAAAATAATCTTAATCAATGCTTTCACCGTCTGGCTTTCCCTAGCAAATATAACTCCCTGTTGATGTTTCCCATCCTCCCTTCTGTTATACCAGATGGTGTATGTTCCAGTCTTTTTATTATCTTTCCCTGACCACAACACTTTGCTCAGTCCAGAGATCTTCATACTGTATCCCCTGAGTGTTCTCATCAGCAGCTCTGTCTTGCTCATCGCATCTTGATGTTTCAAGCATCTTGCACTAATGACCCTCTTTTTCCCCTCCTCCTTTTCACTGATATTTTTCACAGTATTCATTCCCATAGGTTGGTCAGCTGACACTTGGTAGCACATGTGCTTTAACCATCACATATCCTAAGCGACCTCTGAGTCTGTGTAAATGTTGGCAGCATATAGGCTGATTTCATCCTTCTATGTAACAGCTTCCTAAATTCTTCAGGATAAATTCAGAGTGTAGTAACCTCTTCTTTCTCCTTCCTCGGAGAAGATTACTGTTGATCTGCTTCACATTATCTACAATTAGTTTTTTTTCTGGGTAGGATGAGATAATAACACAAGCATCAGTCAGAAGAACTGTACTTCCTAGACATACATATTTGGCTAACAGCTCTGTCTAAGGTGTTTACTCTGAGAAACAAGCGGCATGTTTTTGCTGTGAAAGGGAAAACGAGGGGTAGGAATTAAAAGGCAAAAGCCCTAGCAGAATATGGCATATTACACAGGATGTGTTTTCTGTGGGATTCAGGGTAAACGGTGTAAGATAGGCTCAGTTTTGTGCTCAGCGAAGTTCGTAGGTTGTCTCTGTGTAGGTGCCAAATCCTTCCTGCTCTTCTTCTTCTGTCTCAAAATAGAGGCATTTTATGTTATTTCTACTGTAACAGGCCCTCCAAAAAATTTAGTGTCCTTTCCTGAAGTGCTAAAACGTGTGAACCTCAAACGTGTATACTCTACAATTCACAGATCCAGTCAATGGAGTAACCTCTGCTGCACCCCCATAATGTTGAATAAGTGAGGCCAGCTTGACTTCAGAGCCTCTTACAGCAGCAGCAGTGAAACTCAGGAGCAGCAAATCCCAGGCTGAGGAGTTACAAGTCCAACTCAGCCAGTCTTCATTTGAAATACCTGGGGAGAGAAACACAGCCTGTCTTAACTACCCAGCTTCCCAGGCTGCGATTCCGCTCTCACCGAGCACATGCTCACTTAATGCAATTTGTAGCAAATGGAGTAGTTGGGTGGAGTTGAAAGAGAGGCTGAGTATCTAAATTGCAAAGACCACAAATCAGTCACTGAGTAGATAGATATGCTAAGTGAATGCCATTTTTCTAGAGTTTCTGACAGAACTGGAAATCATAACGCAGAGAGGTTTTATCACAGAGGATTTTCAATTTGTTGTTTAGAGAGATGGGTCAGTAAGCATCCTCTTTATCCCTAATGACTAAAGAATGTAAATAATGTTGTTGTAATCATTTTTCATGTACATTTTCTATCTAGATGAGGTATGTTGCCTTCTAGGTACTTTCCCCCCCCCATCAAGGAACACAAGGGCTTTTTTTTTCATCCTCCTGTTAAAAGAGGCACTGCAGACTAATAGTTCTTTCATTCATCTTAGAGGTTGATGCAGCTAACGTTTTAAGTGGTGTTGTCTGCCAGTAGTACTTAATCCCATTGTTGAAGTCTACAGCGCACAGAGAATGTGTGCCTTGGAAAAGTAGGCTGGAGAGAATTGTAATGACTATTTAACTCTTAAGCCAAGGCAGAGACTGTAATCTAGTGTCAGAAGGGTTATACCAGCTACTTAATCTAAAGAAGAGCCTAAACTTTGCCTTTTAATTTATTCCGCTTTGTAACTTTTCAATAAAAATGCAACAGCTCCAGTGATTTGTATCACGCTTTCTTTAACCCCCGTGCTGCTGTTTTGGGAAATACAGCTCCTCACCTTTGTTCCTCCGCTGTTCTTTCGGCTGGTGGTGAAAGAGGTCTTGAAACATTCACTGTGCTCCAATACAGGACTGTATGTTCAGGGAAGAAAAAAATGGTGCAGTAGAACAATTACTAGGATTTTACAAATAGAAGGGACCTTTGTGACCTAATGGCCTGTGTAACATCACTCAAGCAACTTCCCCAAAAGCTTTCCCGAAGTGCAGAAGTTGTGACTTACTTTCAGACACCTTTTATGACTTTGTTGACATGACTTTGATTTAAAAGTTTCCGGTGATGGAACATCTATGGCAACTTTTAATTGATTGTTCTCCCTGTAAAGAAAAAGAACCACACAAAAAAATAGAAGTGCCCCGTATTCTGGGCCTTAATTTGTCTAATTTGAACTTCTAGCCATTGAATCTTGTTAAGCCATTGTCAGCTAGATTGAGGAGTGATCAATTATAAATTTTCATTCCCTTTGATAATAGACACTTATAGACTAATAAATTATCCTTTAACCTTTTCTTCATTAAGCTAATAGATTGAGCACCAGGATTCTCTCACTTCAAGGCGTATTTTCAATTTTTTTTTTTATTCATTCACGTGTCTTAATTCTCTCCAGTTTTTCAATGTCCTTCCAAAGTATAAGCACGAAGTGTATATACAGTAGGTCCTCCACCATAATCAAGGATGCAGTTGCATTGCTATCCTCTATACACTCCTGCAATTCTGATGTTTTATCTAGCAATAGATCACACTAACTGTCAGATTTTTCCAGCAAAGTCTCCTGCAAATGAGTATTCACAGTGACTTCTAAGTACCAGTTAACGAGGGCAGAACAGTTTTTGTCAATCGGTTTTATTTCTGGCTATACGACTTGACATTTTGTTGTGTTGCAATGTGTACTGTGTGCTCAGCAAGGCAGAGAGTTTCTCAAGCAGACAAACTCTGAATGGTGTATGCGTTGTTTCTGAGAGTCATATGACTTGGTGTTTGATTAGGTATGCAAAGGGAGATCTATTGATTGGTCTGGAAGAATTATGCAGCTGGAAAGACCAAACCTGGGATCGGTCCTGGTGAAAAACAAACAAGGTAGGAGGAAGGTGTGAATGTGCCATTTTGGAAACTAAAAAAGAATAGTTAAATTGTGCTCAGATTGTGCTTGTATTAGGTGCTCCTGAGCCCGACACTCAGAAAAATTGAGCAAGTTCATGTCAAGTCCTCCAGTTGTCCCATTCCCTCGTGGGGATGGAAAAAAACCTGCAAGGGATGGCTGGACAACACAATACTGTGCTGTTTCACTGAAAACAAAGCCTTAATCTTTCATTGAAAACCAGCCAGGTCTCTGGTGTTTAAGACTACGACGTTCTAGTCCTGATGATGTGAGGGTTTGCCATTAATAACTGCGAGGCCACAGTGAAGAAGTTGGAAAAGGTTGGAAGGAAAGACAGTCAAACAGTAAGTCATAGGAAACTGGAATTGAACATCATGGCTAGGGAAGTGGCATTAAAGTGGCAAGCTTGTGTTTCAGGAAAACCGGTGTATTGGTTCTGACTGAGCTGGAGTTAACGTTCCCCATAGCAGCCCTCCCAGCGCTGTGCTTTGCATTGAGTGCTAGGAAGGTGCTGATAACAAACCTGTGTCGTGGCTGCTGCTGAGCAGGGCTCGCACAGCACCAAGGCTGGTTTGTTTTCAACGTTGCCCCTGCAGTGGGATTGGGGTGCACAAGATCTTGGGAGGGGACACGACTGGGGCAGCTGACCCAAACTGGCCATACCATATAACGTCAGCTGAACTATAAAAGCTAGGAAAAGGAGGAGAGAGGGTGGGGGCATTGGCTTGTCCTCCAGAGCAACCGCTATGCATTTGCAGCCCTGCTTCCCGAAAAGGGGCCAGGCATCGCCTGCTGATGGGAAGTAGAGAATAAATCTTTGTTTTCTTTTGCTTCCGCATGCAACCTTGCTTTGCTTTTTCATTAAACTGCTTTTGTCTTAGCCCACAAGTTTTTCTTCCCCTTGGCCCAGCTGAGAGGAGGTGGGGGGGGGGAGGGAGTGATAGAGCAGCTTGGTAGGCACCAGCCAAAGTCAAACCACCACAATCAGTCTTCTCAGGAAGGAAAAGGTGACATGTTTTGTTTATTTTAGTGACCAAATGAATATTGTGGGTGCCATCATTTTGCGACTCAGTAAAAACATGGATGAGAGCGGAGAAAATGTAAGAGAATTTTAATTGTGAGAAACCTAGGACTGCAATATGGTCTTTCAAAGGCGCTGAAATAAGATGAAGTCAACTCTTCTGATAGCAGAATACTTCAAACAAGTTTCTATGAAATCCATTTTTGCACTGCACGAAACTTAAAATCTAGAACTAGCATCTCTCACTATTGGACTGGGAAATTTCCTGAAAATCTGTTGCAAAAATATTCAAACTAGATTTAAAAAGAAATATGGAGAATAGGAAGCAGAACACGCTCATGTTGGTATTTCTTTATTTCTCTTGTGGGCGAAAAGCTTCATTGATGTCATTAATTTTTTCTTATTTATTTTTTATTAAGACTGTGGCCAAGACTTCATCAAACAAGGTGCTCAAGCACAGAACATTTTGAGGCTACAGTGGAGGGTTTGTAATTTTTCATAGCATATATCATGAATAGAGAAACCTAGTACAGGTCAGCTCCACAAGCTCACCTCTTAGGTTTTGTCAGAAATGCTTACAGTTCAAATAACATTTAATGAAAAAAAAAAAGCCCAAATACAGTCAAAAAAAAAGCATGACAGAGAAAAAAATAATTTAAACAACACTGCCAAAATAGACAAGATTTATTCAATAATAAGAGCCAAGCTTCATTATTCCTTTCAAACGTGGTTTGGTTATGACTGAGCTTATGGTTCTGCAGCAGCTGAGTGAGGAAAAAGCCAATATACGGTGGCAGAAATGTACATTTAAATTAAAACCACACAATCTTCCATGGGAATAACAACCTCAAGGACAACCCACTTGGAGGCTAAAAAGAAGGAATCCCAGCCTTATTATTTAAAAAAACATTAAATAAATAAATAAATAAATAAAAGAGAAAAGAGTGATTTAAGTCAACAGACTGGACAAAAATAATCTTGTATTTCAGAAGTGGATTGGAAGAACAAGAAGATACCTTAGCAAGTGCCAGTGAATTTCTGCTTCTCCAATACATCTTCTGTTCTGCTTATTGTGCCCTAAACAATGTTTAACATATATGTATTCCATGAAGCTTCAAAGCTTGTCTTTAGGGGCAATAGAGAATCAACTCAGTATCTTTTCAAGATAGTGGATGCTTTTTTTTCTTTTTTCTTTTTTTTTTTTTTCCCTTTTTTTCTTTTTTCTTTTTTTTTTTTTTTTTTTTTTTTTTTCCCGTTTTCTTTCCTGCTTTTCATGAGGTGGTAGCATCTCCATCCTTGCAGCTTTTCTAAACCTGTCTGTACATGGTCCTGAAGAAACTTCTCTACCTGATCCTGCTTTGAGGAGGGGCAGAGCACTAGACTATCTCCAGCCATGCCTTATGTTAATGTCAACAGATTCCTCATCCCAGTAATGATGGAGTTCGATGGAAATTCCTTAGAAGTACCTTATTCTTTAAGGCAATGCTGTCTTTTTTTTTTTTTAATTATTATTATTAACAAAAAATAGATCCAAGAAGGCAGTCCACATTGTTAGTCCTGTAGTTAGGGCAACTCAACAGTCTCAAGCAGAGTATAAAACTGAAGTATTTACTGTGCATCTTTTGGGCTGGATGCCCAGGGTCTTGCTTGCACCCCCTTCATTCTCTGTGAAAATGGGGATATGCAGTTCAACAGTGATATATTGAGTCTTCCATGGATGTTAGCTCCTTACATAAAAAGCAGACATTAATACATTGTCACTGTGTACAAACCCCAGGCCTCCATAATTTAAAAGACTTCTTACCCCATCAAGTTGTTCTGGACCTTTGCCACAATGTGATAGAGATCCTTGCAATTTCTTATATCGCTTACGTCTTGAGAAGTGTGGGACTTACGCTGGGGCCACTGCTGGTGAAGGAGAGAGGGCAGTTACCGTACTATCTTTCTGTGTGTGCTGTGTGGCTGAACAGCCCAACCATCCTGGGGAAAGGTCAGTAAGGAGTAAAGAGGCGGATGCACCTTCACTCGCGATGTGGAGCTTTCAGCCATCTCATTCTGCACATGTGCCCACAGGAAACAGGTGCTGCTTCCCTTCCCATTTTAAGGCTGTACCTAAAGACCCATCTGAGCCCAAAAGAGAGAGGCCAGGGGGTAATTCTATGCTAGTTAAAATAACTCCTGAAAAAAGTCAGCTGTGCTATCTACATGTGGAAAGACAGCTTCTGTAATGAGTTTCATATATTTGTGCTGGCCGTGACAAAGCAAAGAAGCAAATTAGGACTGAACCCTATATTCCAAGCCAGTCAGGATGTTCTCCTTTGCTTCATGGAGCCTATGTCTCCCTCCAGAGTTTAAAGGTAGGAAAGATGGTGTTGGTATTACACATGGCATGCAGAATGTGTAGATGCTTGGAATAATACCCCATGCTAAGTTGATGACCATTTTACTATCTTCTTTCGGAAGAATCCATATAAAACAGACCAACATTTTCTGAAAGGTCAGAAAAAGTTACTAAAAAATGGAAATGTATGTTATTTCTGAAAACTGCCTTTTTGAGCAAATACATCCTATCAAAGGAGGAAATGCATTGAAACATAAGGCTATCACGTCTGTTAGTAAAAGCTCCAAGTACCTCTCAAACTTGCTTTCCTTTGGTTTCAAATTCTATCTTAATGGAATTTTTTTTTTAGGGTGTAATTGTTTGGCACGGTTGCAGAGCACAAGACA
>WTSP01002187.1:193288-210386 GCA_025331215.1 Actenoides lindsayi
TTGTTGTTTGGTTGGTTTGGGTTTTTTGTTTTTTTTTTTTAATTATAATTTTAAATTATTTTGTTTTGTAGGTTTATTAAAAGGAGAAGAAAACCCCCTAAAGTTCTGAAGGAATATTAACATAACATGCCTGTAACTCAAGCTGTGTTTAATGAGAGGTGCTGGTTTTTTTCTGCCATGAGGGTTACAGTCCAATGAGTGATAGCTATGAAAGAGGTCGCATGCATATTCATCAAATTCGACATGCACATGTAAACTGGTTTTAATAGGCCATGACAGCAGAAGTTGTGTCAGGCAAATAGCTGCACATGTGCTCATTCCCTCGACTGGCATATTTAGCCATTATCACTCTGGTATCCATGGATGAAATATTAGCTTGTTAACTTAAGACCATCAGTTGTTGCTGATGCTTAGTGGCAACCAAAAAAAGCACAGATTCCCTCTGCAACTTTATTATGTGCAGAGCTGCGATTGAATTATTACTATTTCATTGTAGTATTTCTATTTCCTTCCTTTATTTATTACAGAGGATATTTGTAAGTGATAAATTGGAATGCCACTACAATATAAATAAAGGGACTATTGATTTGAAAATACTCCAAGGATTGGATCCTGTTATTTCCATGAATTTCTTGCACTGTGCTTCTGATTGTATATTCAGAAGGGACGACGTTGCTACAGCATTAATTTTCCCGTGACCTCATAGCAGCGTGTGTATTGACACACACACACAAAAATAAACCAAAGGAAAATACAGTCCTTCAGAATCCTCAGTGCAGAGAGGGGTGAACAACCATGCTCTGCCACATGTAAATCAGCATACCTGCTGGATCCCACTGGCTTGTTTTGCTTAAGGTGTGACAGTTGGGTTAATACTTAATGTCTTTTTTGTTGTTCTCTTCTAGGACTAGGGAACAGGAATACTAGGCATCCCTTTTCCCTTTGTTTAGGAGAACTGTGTCTTCCTGCATTAGGAAACAAGCAGAGAATGGCAACTCTGTACTGAAAAACTGGCTGACTTGGACAGCAGCTTTGCATTTTAAGAAGGAAGATGTACCGATGGCAGCTGTTTCCACAGAGAGGCTTTTTAAAGGCTACAGATTTAGGCTGCTGTGTGTGACTGGGCTATGGTGGCGTGTTTGAGAAAGTGGTCTAGATTGCCCCAGCAGCAAATGTAGCTTTGAGCAATACAAGATGGATGCACTACTTCATAGACCTAACTTATTGCTCTTTGTATGTTAGGAAAGCCGAAGTGAAAGCTTGAACAGGGTGACAAACCTTTTACATTCTAATTATGTATGCTGAGGTGTGAACAGTTTGCTTTTCCAAAGTGTTTCCCTTGCCTTTCTTGAAGAGCTTTTGCAGATACGGAGAGCTAGTGAAAGCAGATGTCAAGCTTGGCCAAATTATGGTGTGCTTGATTGTAATTTAAAAGTAATAAAACAAGTCAGCTCTGAGGCAACTCATCTCAGTAAACAAGGAAATAATTTGCTCTGTAAACACATCCCTCCCCTTCCATGTCACATCGGAAGACTTAGCTGCCCAGGTCATGAGGACATAAACTTTAGGTGCACAGATGAGCTGTGGAAGGCAGGTTTTGGACTGTATCCTCTTCTAGCCTATCGTCTCTTGATGTGGTGGAGGGAAACTGTCAGGAAGCTCAAAATAGTTTGTAGATTTTCTTCTGCACAAGGACAATAACTGTCTCCCTGGAGACAGTGCTTGCAAATTCCTTATTCCTATTTTTGCAAATTTCTTATTTTGGTCACGGTCCCTCCTGTACACAGACCATCCCCTGAAAAGCTTCTTTATGCCAGGCCCGTTATGAAGTTGGCCAACATAGCTTTACCCCATCTGAGAGTTACTTATATTTATTCACGTAGCGAGCTACAGCTGCAGTGAATAAACACCAAAGAGTCTTCTCTGGAGTTAAGGTTGATGTTTATTTTAAGAAAGCACACCTTGTCTTTGTGATCTCAGACTCTTGCACAGCTGGGAATGCCATGGCCAGTTGAGAAATCTATAAAACTAGACTCCTGGGGCAAATACATTCATGTGTTACTGTGTGCTCCTTTGCATTTCTTGTACTGCCTCTATTTTGTATAAGAACAAGGTTGAAGTGCAGCACGCTATTAACCATGCCAAGTGCAAGGAAAGTCAAGTTCAGAGATAAATACTTCAGGAAAAATACTCTGTTTCAATTTTGATGGGCTAATCTGAAAATTAAATGTATTCACAATAGGTGACAAGTTTTGAGAGTGTCCTCTGTGCGGATTTGTCTCTGTCTTCCGAATTTGGTGGTACTTGGTTCAGAGGGAAGGTCACACTGCTGCAGGATAATTGCCACTGTTTGAAGGTTAGTCTTGCTCTAACCATCCAGAGGTGAGGGTGGCATCCTAAGTCTGAAATACCAGGTGTTATGTCATGACCAAAGTGTATCTTAACATCAAGTGTTGCTCTGCCAAGCAGTTCTGATATCCAGATAGGCAGACAGTGATTCCTGACAGTCATCTTCATCTCTGAGGTGGAAGAACCTCTTCCCTGCAGAGCTGGAGACCCAAGATCTCAGCATACAGGTCACTTGAAGATCAGAGTTTCTGAGTCTGAAGTTTTCCAGACAGTGTCATCCTATGTAGCTCTATAGGGAGAGTCTAGCATAAGGGTTCATTTAGAAGGCTCACAGGTGCTGCTGTGCTACAAATGAGGATAATTTAAGAGCAGAGACATTGAGGGTTGTCACAAGTTAATTTTTTACTGTTGCTCTATTTCATATTTGTTAATGCAGCAAAAGCCTGGTTCCAGATATTTTGAAAGACGACCTGAGATTGTTGCAGTATTAACTGTGCAAGTAGAAGTCTATCCTATAAAAAGACTTTTATCTTTTTATTAAAAAATGCACTGAGTCATGAGAAAATATTCAAAATGATGAATGATCTGATAAAAAACATTAGAGGCTTGACTTTGGCTCATATAACTTCTCTGAAAGAGAATGGACATGTTTGTGTATTTCTTATCAAACAACCCCAGATTTATTTATATCAATCATTCCTGTAATGTGACCTGTGAAATTAGCATTATTATTTAATTCTACATTACAGTGACAAGCAGCAGCATTTTTGATCATGTCCGGATAGAGGTTTCCAAAAGTGCTTTGCAAGAAATTTGGAAGACTGGCTGCTTTTCAATAATGAGGAACACACTTTTTCTTGGAAGCCAGAAGAAAGTGACTTGCAAAGCTTCCCAGTCATACTGAGAAACCTGTCCTCGGAGCAGGACAATATCTTGCAGTCTCTGTCACAGAGCAGCCTTTGAGGTCTTTCTTCACTTTTCTGACCTCAAATCAACTTTCTGTCTTGAACCTACAGTAAACACTTGAACTGCCTTCGTTCTGAAAGGTAAACGCATCTAAGTTTGCAGTCAAAGCTATTTATTTTACTTTTATTTGTTTTTTTTCTGACAAGCTGTTTCACCTCTTTGATTTATTGACGGGCTCAGCTAATTCATTATTTGTATATGTAGGGGGTTAGGTGTGTTGGGGGGGATTTTTCAGCTGTGTTCTGGCCCCAGCATTTGCAACTGGAAGTCTAATTAGTGGATGAGACAGCAAAAGCTGCTTGCGTGGTCGTGTTGTTGTGTTTTAATTAAAATCGAGAAATACAGCAAGTCCATTTTTAATGTTTATGAATGTCATACTGCTGAACTGACTGCAACTGTTAAACTTCCCATAAGCTTCTGAAACCACGACTCAAAGCTTATTTGGTGATGTCCACAGAGCTTTGCTGCATAATCTCACATTGTTGGTAGAATGAAGGATCAGAAATGAAACAAATACGAAGTGATAGAGCCTGCACTTTAACCACTGGATATAACAGGAGATCAGAATTTGTCGATTAGTTTTGAGTGAAGTCCTCCTAGGCTGCTTGCAGAGAAGTTTTTATGCAGTAGCAGATGTCAGTGTCTTGTGAAACAAAACCTGTTAACCTTGTTCTTCTTTTCTCTGAATCTCTACTCCTTTAATTTAAAAAAAAAAAAAAATCTTCATCCTAAAATTTTAGAAAAAGCCTTTCAAGTGAGGCTGCTTTTCTGTAACCGTCTGCAGTACTCAAGGCCACCAAATGCCATCCACAATGTCCCAAACTGACAGGGCATTCCCTAAGGAATAAGCAGAAACAGGGAAATGAAGCCTCAGGTTCTTCTCTCGCCACCCTGCCCAACGGAAGAAGCCCTGTGTGCCAGTGCTGATTGCTTTTCTGAGTCAGTAAAACGCTTTTTGGCACATAGTTCCCCAAAGTTTATGGGATTCTGATGACATGACATGTAAAAGATGGTGTTTTGCATGTGATTTTCCTTTCTCCCCTTCCTCACTGACTGCTGGGTCACCGTTGTCCGGTTGAACATACACAGCATGTGCACTATGTGAATTCACACTTCCTTGGCAAAGGCACCTCATACAGAAAGCTCACTCCATAAATAATGTGGGCTGTACGTTTATTCTGCTCTGAAATGCAGTAAAAAATAAAAGGATACTTATCAAAGTTGTTTGCCTAATAATGGAGGAAGGGGACGATATTGTAAACACTGTCCAAATGAATTGTAGTAAGCAGAATAAATGGTGGTTGCTGTTACTGAGCACTGAGACTGAACTGAGGCCTTTCCAAATACATCACATGTGACTTTAATCCATTCCAGAGCCCAGGTCTCTTCCCAGGCTTGGAAATTTGATGCTCTGAGGTGCTAAGCCCCCTCTATTGCTACAGGACTCAATAGAGGAGCAGCCTGCTCAGCACCCCACAAAGGTGATCAATCTGTCGTGGGCCTGGTCATCCAGCCCTGATCCTGCACAGCGTTTCTGTCCACACTTCATTTTAGGCAGGGATATACTGCCCTTTGCAGAAGGACCACTCACTTGCTCTGAGTCAGCACATAGAGGGTTTACGGTCTCAGGGCTTCAGTCTGTATTCAGTGTTTATTTTGCTGCTTTCTAGTGTGCCTTCCTTGCTATGGTCTGCTTGAAAAAGACCATGTTTCACTTTTTAAAATGAGCGGTTTATCTCTTTTTTGGTGGGCAGGCATTCCTGATGCTAAACCTGTTAATAACGAGCTGTGCCTCGGGTACGAAGGAATGTTGTCTACAGTGTATAAAAAAGATGGTGGAAGATAAATTACATGCAGCCAAGCCTGATTTCACGTGAAAGTTTAATCCAGCAGGTGCAGAAACAGTAGGGCGGGGAGAGGGTGGAGGAAATAATAGAACAGAACAAAAATGTTCTCCGCCACCGATATTTGCTGCCTGAGCGAGGGGTGAATCCTGCTTCAGACAGCCCTGTAGACGCCACCACTTCAGGGTCGGAAAAGGAGCTCTTTTGAGGTGACATTTAAACCTTTAATGGCGGGCGGTTTGTTTTGACGGTAATTATTCTCCCTTGTTGCAGGCCGGTGACTTTGCTGCTCGCTTACCTGCCCTCCGCACCCCGGATGGAGGGGTAACATAATCCCGTGCGTTTTTGGGGCTGCGAGGGCCTGCGGCCCTCCTCAGCCCAGCCGTAATTACACGGCTCGCAGAGGAGTGCCTCGGGTTGCACATTAGGCCCTCGCTGAGATTAGTAATTATAATATCAGTTTTCTCCAAATGGGTCTGACGGAATGGCACTGGTAGCAGAGGTGACTCAAAGTTTAGTAAGTCTTAGGGAGAGTTTACCGTCTCCTGCTGCTTTGTGTCCCGCAAATTTGGCCTCTCTAATAACCAGCACCGGCCACAAACAGTAGGAATCCTTTTCAATCACTATTAGCAACACTTCATTTCTGTCATATTTGACCCCTGGCAAGCTGCAGCCCAGCAAAGAACATTCTGGGCAGAAAGTAACCAGACAGCCAGGATTTACTCTGTGACAAACGACATTTTTAAGGGCCCTTAAAAAATACCGAGACAAACTCACAGCAGGACAAGCCCTTTCCCATCCTCCCAAGGAGACCAGGGGTAGGCATAGCCCTTACACGGCTGCACCCCATCTTTGGCTTTTTCTTCTGTGGGACTTCGGTTTTGCTGGTGCATCCAGCAGGAAACTGCTGCTCCCCTTCAGAGTCTTAAAAGTGTGGTGAGGTTATTTGTGTCAGACACCGAGAAGTTTCCTAGCACGATAATGGATGGCTTTCTCTCACCGAGATGTTTTCGCTCACGGCTTTTTCTGCGTAGTTCAACCACCCTGTTTTTACTGGGGGAAAAGTAAGGCACATGGAGGTTGTCATGGTCACCAAGCCAAGTTCTAGCCTCCCCTTTGTTCGAAAAGAGATTTCTTAGTTCATTGGGAAACCAAGTCTTCATGAAAATTCTGTTGGGCCCAAGAAAGAAGTCTTAGCGGGGTTTATTTGCATGTCTAGTTTCTTGTAAAGATAATTCTGCACGTGAGACAAGGTTGCAGACACCACTAACCAGGTAATTCACTGTTGCAAGGGTCTAAAATGAGTGGACATGAACCTGGAAAAGGCAGTCAGAAGCAGACGAGAGCAGAATGACTCTGCTGGGAAGTAGGAGCAGGATAAATAGGAGATGCACAGACTTCTCCTCTTTAGACACTCCCAGCTTGGTAGTTCTGAGGTAGAGCCTGATTGCTCGGTGAGATCTGGAGTATGAAGATGAGGCTGTAAGTGTAATGAATATATTAAACAGTCAGGAGAAGATGTAGCAAGACAGAAAAGCCAAGGCTCTTGATGCCCAGATGCTCCTTTCTTTCATTTCCCCACCCTGTGATTTGCAGAGAGGGGAAAGAAACAGAACGAGTATCTTGGCTAGTGATCTATGGCCATTCAGAAACAGCGGTCATCGGGGTCACCTGAGTCCGTGTGCACGTGCAGTAGCAGATGGCATGTTCTCCTTCCTGCCCACTGTGACCATGCAGGCCAGCATCACGCTGGGCGCAGAGAGCTGCTGAGATGCGTCAGGCACTGCCCGGACCGGCAGAACTGCATTGTTTGCCCTCGTGATATTTTTTCTGCAGTGCTCACAGGTGACGTTGGAACATATTTTGCAGGGTGTGTTGCGGCCACACCTAGGCCTGTGCCACAGGCCTGCTGTCCCTCTGACCTGGAAGCCTTCCTGGGAGCCAGGCTGAGGGCTGTTCTACCTGTTCATTGTAGGCATGTCCAGTGCATCCCTACTTCAGTGATTTGTGAGGCTCTTCGCTTAGTGTCAGGTTGCCCATGATCAAGCTGCTGAGTGTGTTGGTGTCTGGAGGCAGAAGGGAGGGCTGTGAACCCACTGAAGAGGTACCTTGCTTTTAGATCAAGGGCAAAAAACTTTACTCCAATGAGTCCTGGGTGCTTCCCTTGCACAGCACATGCACACTCATACTTCTGCATGCACAGTGAGAGCTTCACCGTAATTTCTAGGCTTCTGTCTTCTGGCCAGTTTACATCTTTCTAGGCAAACCAGTTGTTGGCATATTCAACTTCCCAGTGGCCCAGCCACCTTCCACAGGCAGAGAAAACAGGCTGGGTGCACTCACAGATAGCTCAGAATGACTGAGAGCTACCAAACCTCTCAGCTGTGTCATGGAGTTTTCCAGAGACTGGGATTAGATGAAGTAATCTCTCTGAGGTGGAAGAGCTGTATTTTTCAGTCCTTTATGCGTATGTTAAAGGATAGCACGAAATGCTGAACACTTGCAATAGATACCTTCAAGGGGGTAGGAAAAAAAATTAATTCCTGCACATCTGTGTGTGTTTTGGGACCTGAAAGTGAGCACTCTAAAGATTGATCCACATTTTGGCATTTTGCTGAAGAAGGCTAAACTAGACTGATCAAAAAGAGAGCAGTGTGAAAGAGGGCCCAACTACTACTTGTGTTGTGCCACGTGATGTTGTCTCCTAGATCTTGTTATACTGAAAATACCCTAAGAAGGGCCAGCTTTGTTGCTGGCATTGTATACATTGAGACGGAAGTGTTTTGCAGCAATCGAAATCTCCTTTAAAAATACATTTAAGTTTTGGCCCATCTCCTTTGTGTCCCCTGTCAAGGCATACAGAGCGAGTAAACGTATCGCAATGAAGCTCAAATCCTACGAGATGCTGGTGTGGTCCATGGTTTGTGCTGGGGCGGATCAGTCAAGAGGGCCTGGATCAAGCCACACAAAGCATGACAGCCTTGCTCTTCAAGCTGGGCAGAAATCGGGCATCTGGGACAAACGAGTAGCCTACGACTGCCCCCCACTATACACTCCGCTCTTCCTACCTTGGAGGCTCTAGGCCACAACACTCACTGAAACACGAACAGTTGTGCCGTAGGACAACCATATTGGCTGAGGCAGCCGTTGCCGCAGCCCCGGTAACCCATGATTGTATTTCGTTGGGTTGGTTTTACAGCTGGCTCAGGTTCCAGCTGTACAAGCTTTCTGGTTGGGGCCAGTAAGGAGAAACCCATGAGATGCGGGGGGACACCCACATGTAAAATCACAGGGCAACCCCACGTATCCTCAGCATCATCACTATTGCAAAGCCTGGGAGATACCTGCGCTGTTAGTGCTCAGGCAGCTGAAGCCCACTTGCAGGCAAGACAGGTTTTCCTTACTTCTTTCTGATTTTTTTTCCTTCTCTTTAATGTCATTAATTGATTTTCTTTCTTGGGCTAACCCACAAAGCAGAATTATTTGGGGCGTGTTTACTTGCTGCTATGCTAATGCTCATTCTCATGTTTCATGACTTTTTTGTGTGTGTGTGTGTGTGTCATTCCATTGATGTGAAAATCTGCATCTTCACATTTCCAGGGATAGCCTGGTATAGACTGAGTTAATGGAAAGCTCTGTGGAGAAACAACAGGACAGACGAGTGTTAAAAGCAAGGGAAGCAGAGGTGACTCAAAGTTTAGAGAGCCTTAAAGAAAGTTTACTGTCTCCCGTTGCTCTCCGTTCGATGGAATTGGCCCATTTAAAACCAACACTGGCCAGCAGCAGTGGGAATCCTTTTCAATCACCATTAGCAACACTTTTATTTCCATCATACTTGACCACAGCAGGCTGCATCCCAGTGAAGAGCATTCCTTTCAGAGAGCCAGCAGACATTCAAGTGCAGCGGATTTACTGTGTGAAAATGGCATTTTTAGGGGCTTCTGAAAATGTTTAAATGAATGCTCTTTTTTTTTTTTTATTCTTTCTCACAGCTTGATTCTCAGCTTAGAAAGCCCTTCTTCCTAAACAATTTTACTTTCTTACAGGAGTTTAGAAGTTAACTAACAGATGTACCATTGCTGCTGTGAAATTGCACTTTTCTTAAAGCCTGTATATTGCCAAAATGAATGTTTGTACCTATTTTGTTCAGGGTGAATGAGTTGGGGTTACTCATGCACATTTTTGGATTGACAAAAGAATTCTGCACCGTCTTTTAGTTCTGATAAAGCTCTGCAGTAATATCTGTGAGGTTTTCTTGCTCTGACTATCAAGACGTCTTGCCATAATACAGCCCTGCGCAAATTGAAAAGAGGCTAAAAGAAAAACCTTCCCACACTCTGGCCCAGTTCCTAAAACTTCCCATATCTTGTTAATCAGGAGACAGGTTTCAGGTCAGAGTGAGGGAGCCAGTGAAGGTACATAAACTGAAAGCTTGTTTGTTGGAGGGCACAAAAGGGAATAAAGTCAGTCTCCATTACAAATCTTAGCTAAAGCAGAGTTACAGAGAGCTGGATAAATTCGACTCACAGTGCAGTGGGGTGGTAGGACTTCCCTTTGCTCCCCAGACCAGATTGAAATGGCTCTGGGTTTGGTTCCTTCCCTGTGCAGTAATGCCTGGGCTCACGCCAGTTCTGACTAGAATCAAAGGGAATCTCTCTTCTGCAGTGAATTATGTGATGAGCAATTACGTGCAAATAACTATAAAAGTATGGGGTTTGTCTAGTTCCTGTAAAGTCCCTGTTTACATTCACAAAGTTTTACTGTCTTCCCTGAGGCTGGAGATTTCAGGAGCAGCTTGTGAACTTTGTGCCCTTCATAATTTATTTTTTTTTTCTGATCACGGTTTTGGGGGTATTGCTGAACTGACAGCTGCTCTCATGATGGGATTTCCACATGCTGATTCCACATGCCTCTCCCTACAAAACCTGTAATTTTGTCCCAGGTTAATCCCACCTCACTAAATTAATAGCCCATTCAACAAAGACAATCTTTTACAGATACCAGAGAGAAATGAGCATATTTAGGCAATTTTTCAGCCCACCTATGGGATGAATCAGCTCCTAAAGAGGTTGTAGCCTGGTTTTAATTATGGAGCCTGGGTAGGTCATCCCTTAACCAAGATGCCACCAGTGAGATTGGGTGAATCCAGGACTTCACTGCTCCTACCCAAAGACCTCCTGGGTGTGCAAAGCAATGGGTACAAATTTGGTTTTGGGTTCACGTGAAAACAAAATGCAAAATGCAGTCCAAAACCCGAGTGCAGTGGAACTGTTTGACATCCTTCTGCCATTCTCGGGGATTAAGTGTGGCAACGCTTTGAGAGTCAAGCACATAATTTGAGTGTTGGGCCTTCTAATTGATCCCAGTCCTGACGAAGACAGACTTGACATTACATACTATATGATCACTGGCACAGCAGGGGCAGTTAGGCAGAGGGGATTGAGTGGTGTGTTCATGAAAGACCTCATGGAAATCAAAGATAAAAAGTTGCCTCCAGGAAATTATGCTCCCACACACATGTGGTCTCTTCTTTCTTATACCAAGAATATAGGGAATATTTAATGGGCTGGATCTTAAGTGAGTATAAGTGTGTTTCCCACTGTAACTATGTGGTCTTTGTTAAATGCAGTACTGTATGTTTTGATGGGCGAACAAATAGGTTTCTTTTCTTTTGTTTTGCTGACATTAGCCAAGAACTTACATTTTCCATTTCCTACAGTAAATTGTGCTTGCCCACTTTTGAAGAGTGCAGAACAAATGTGTATAAATGCCTGTGTCGAGGGTGGCAGTGTGGGAGATGGAGTTCAATAGTGCAGGTTCTGCTGGTTTTAATATAGAAAAGACGAATATTTACCTGTCAGATACTTTCTTTCCAGAAATCAATGCCCTACTAACAGTTCTCATGTCCTTGTGCACTCCTCAATTATAATAATATTCAGTAAAAAGGTGTTTGGACTGCAATACAGCATTTAAATGACTATCTTATTCAAGTGCTCTGCAGTAAGTTAGAGCTTCATTCATAGATTGACCAATTCAGACTCAAGGTGAGGTGTGCTCAACCGAGAGTGGTTTATCTCATTTCTGCTATCTTTATCTTGTTTCTACCAAGTAAAACCATTCTTGTTTCGATGGTATATTCCAGTGTAATTTCTGTTATTAGGATACAGGTGGGAAAGTGTGTGTGTCTCCTATTTTGGCAAAAAATTTGGTAGCTCCTGGGTGCTGAGATGATTTGGAAGTGCAGCCAATGCAGTGTTCACAGGGATCAAACTGGAGCTATCGCTGCTGTGTCGTCTTCCAAAGTTACATAGTTAGAGACTTCTTTCAGGGGAAGTGAGGAAAATTCATAGTCCCATGACATGAAATAAAGAGAACAGCCAAAGCCCTTATTACATATTTTCTTTTTTTCCATATCTTTGTATGCATTTTCCCCCTTCTTTACATCTCTCTGTGTCAGAAAGGTTGTTCTTTGAAAGATTTTTGTAGGTGTTGGAAGCAAAAGCAGCTGTACTTGTAGTCTGATCCATCCACGCAGCTCCTTCTACCACAGACAGCTGCTCTTTCCTTTCAGACCCTCCAAAACCACTCTGAGATAAATGATTTATTTAAAAAGAAACGAATCATCAATCATAACCCTTCTAGTAAGGAGGAAATACTTCTGAACAAAAATTGTAAAATTTCCTTGCATTCCTTTCAAGGCGGTGTCTGTTGCTCTTCCTGTATTAACTGTCCTTTCTTTGCACCTGCTCATCCTTCTTACTCTGTGTGTCTTCCCCATCCTCTCTCAAAACATGCCATCCGCTCATTCTTCCCACTTGCATCACAGTCCCTGACTTTTATCCTTTCCATCTTGTTTTCCATGGGCCTAGTCTGGTACCACTAAAATTAACAGACGTTTTGGCGACTTCTCTGGCTATAACAAAGCCGGATTCTGTCTAAGCGCTGATGCACTTGGACCAGTAGCAAACGTATCAGGTTGCCTATGAAATTCCATCATGCCGGTTGTTCTACAGGAAAACCAGCCCTGCTTTTGTCAGGCTAACCAGGATGTACATCATTACTAAAGAAGCAGTCAGGCCATATGGAAAATTAAATCAAACTCTAAGATCCCAAGATGAATTGGAGATTGGCTCCCTCCCAGTGCTGTTCCTCAGGCTGAGATCTTAAGCAAGCATATGCTGGAGGAGGGATCAGGAAAGGATGGAGCGGGGGAAAGGGAAGTTTTAAATGCCCTGAGGCAAAAGCTTAGCTGTCCTTCTCTGCAGCACCTTCTTGCTCTCCGAAAACCTCTTGCTCTCAGGTACTGAATGTACTCATGGTTCCAATTTCTATCCTTTTTCCCTCTTTCTGTAAAAGTATAAATATCTGTCTGTACTAGTAGGGTAGTTTGACTTTTGAAACAGTCAAAGGTTAAAAAGTTGTTTGGAAAACTTTACAGTAATGTATAAAGAGCATTCTCCTCTCACTGGTGAGCTGTGTTACAGAAACTCTTCTTGAATTGGTGTCTCAAGCTTCCTTTTTAGTTAAAATAATATTGTCCATGTAAACCAGGCAAGGTAAAGCGACTTAAATCTTGAAAAAAAAAAAAAGAGAAAAAAAGAAATGGAGCTTGAGAGAAGTAGATTCACAAATCAGGGTTTGGAAAAATGTCTATACTTTGAGCTGGATCCATCCGCTATATGCATTTTAGTGATGCATTAGAAAGCCAGTAACCCTAAGTTTTATCCTGTCAGTAGAAACCAGGAGGTATCTCCAAAGAGAAATTCTGCTCAGTTAAAACCCGAGTCAGCCTGTCAACATACCATCTCTCTTCACAGATGATGAAGGGAGCAAAGGGCAAGTCATTTTCTGGTTTTGGCACCTCAAGCAATTGCTTAAATTTGAAAAGGATGAAATTGGTCCTTCGTATATACTTAAGGGATGCAGTGTGTATTAAACTGCAGGGATGCAGGAGAGAAAAAAGGGACCTGGAACTGGTTCCAGGAAGGATCAGCAGATGCACGAGCCTACACATATGGGGCAAAGGGATAGCCAGGAATAGGTAAGACCAAGTGATGGGCACTTGTCAGTCACATGTGTGGTGACAGAGAGGAGGAAATGTGGAACAAATGTCCCTGTTTTTATCCATGTTTGGTACACAGTGGTGACAAGACAGTCACAAGAAAATGTTAGAGGTTGAGTGGTAGTATTGCTTAGGAGGAGGCGTCCAGGCCATCTCTAGGTGTACTGGAGACTGGTAGATAGACTTCATGCAGACCTCTGTTTCTGATAAGCTCAGCGTATCTGGGATTTTATGCTTAAATGGCCTCATTGACTGCCTTTAACAATTTGCAGCAAAACTAGACAAAAAATGAAATTAACTTTTCCATGTTAAAAAAACCTACCCTGAATAGTTTTGTATTTTCTCTCAGATGTATGTGTAGGGCCAGCAGGGTCATAGCAATCCTTGAAAGGTTAGAGGATTTGTTTGCTAAGAGACCATGGCTCTCCCATTTGTTTCCTTCATCTGACACCTTAAGCACTTCCCATGTTGCTGAGGGTTATCTATAAATCTTGTACCTTGTACCAAATTAAGAAGACCATCTGTTGAAGAAAGACTGTGAGCAGGTTTCTTCGAACACAGCATTGATGAAACTGCACCTATACCATCATTTGAAGCCCTGCTTTCTCTGAAGAGAAGGCAGCAGGACTGGTTTTCTGTTGAGCAACACACAGCTCCAGTGAATCTGTAATTTCCAAATGTCTGTTGATTGAATTTGTGTATTAATGGTTATAAGGATCTTCCTCCTTAAGCTATAAATCACATTTTATTGTATTAATTCATAGGAAATGATTAAAGCATCCTAAATAAGTAAAGATTTACAGGTTTAATATTAGCTGCTTGACTGGCATCTCCTCTTGACGTTGTAGTGCCAGAAGACTGATTGGAGCAAGTTCATTTTTTGGAGTTATTCTTCATTAATAACCTGTTTGTGACTCCATCAAACATGTGCAAGGGACACAGAGACAGTTATTTGTTCTGAATATGAGGGACTGTAGGTTAAATGTTTTCCTTCATTTCAGATTAGTTACAGTGCTGTGTTGTGAGCAGCAACTCATTGCTGGGACATGTGTGAAACAGGAAAGCAGTCGGGTTATATTCTTCATGACAAGAGTTTCTGAAAGTCAAGGAGGTCTTGTGAAGAGTCCACTGGCTTTGGGGTTTTTTTGTTGGTTTTTTTATTGATCACACACATGTTTAATGTTTCAAAGAATGTGCAATATTTTAAAAAATAATCTTGCTGAAGATCTGAAGGCACGACAGAATAGGCACCTGGGAGATCAGTTCAGAAAACGTTTTCCTAGGTAGGGTGTGGCAAAAAGGAAACAAAATATTGAGAGAAATTGTTTGTAAGTTAGTACTTGTGTATTGCAGAGGGTAGAGGGCAATGTAGAGAGGATCAGAGACATAGTAATTGGGTCTGGGAAGCTCCAGGATGGTCAGTAGAATATGGTTGACCTATGCTGGTATGGTATCAAATAGGAAGGTCTATTTTGAATGACAGGTTGAATTTCAGTCTCTTGGTGCAATATGTGCTGGGTTGGCATCTCAATTTTAACCTCCTGTTAAAAATAAACATTACTTCAATGCAGAAATATCTCCATCTTTAATCACACTCTCTAGGCTAATAACAAACAGAAACTTGAGGATGCTTCCTTTTATTTTGATATAACCATTTTTGTTTTCAAGAAGGCACTGTGCCTTTTGATCTCCTGAAAATGAGACACTTTTTTGATGTTGTCTAAATCATCCACATCACACTGCTATTCAGTAAATATCTCACAGAAATGAGATACTCACCTTTCACATTGACCAAACCTAGTTCATTAGGCCATGTACATTAGACGATGTACATTCAGTTGTTAGCCTTCATGATATAAGGTGGATTAAGTAGTTTCCAAATTGTGATCAACAGGCCTGAAGATCTGCTGAGATATAGCTGATCTTGAGATTTTCTTCATGCTTTGATTCAGCTGCTAAATCTTGTTCAAAGAAGTACACCAGTCATAAACATCATCAGCTGATGATATGACTGGCAGAATTTGACAGGAGTCAATGCAGTCATGCATCCCCGCTCTGCCTGAAGAACTGTCCCTTTTCTCAGACTTCATTCAGAATCACTTTCTGCGAAAGCCAGCAGCGTGTTGTTGCCACTGCGACATGATGTAGTTACTAGTGGGAGGGAAGGAGTCTTCATGATTGCCTTTATTTAAGAGATGTATGTGGTATAAAAAGTTTTGGATGCTTATGGCTTTACTTTCCAAGAATTTGATGAGAAAGTGAATTATTACTACCAAAGAGAAACAGAAGTAGTATAATATCAGAATGTTTATGTTTGAGAGGTGATCCACACACAGTGCCTGGAGGATCTTCTGATGAGTTGTCACATCAGATAAGAAATCCAATACTCAAATTCAGTTGTCATAAAAAGGTTTTACTTTGACTCTATTTCAGCACCCTGAGTCCATTCCAGAAAAAGAAAGACTCAGTTTCGGAATAATTTTTATTTTGCTTTGAATGCTGTTCACATACACTAAATGAAAAAGAACTTTCATGTTCTGGTTAGGGAAATTAGCTGAAAGAACATTTCAATGCTACTTGCTCTCATTTTTTATTTCATGTTCCAGAAATGTCTATGGTACTTGTTTAAGATCATAAAGCATTATCAGCCTCTTTTTTTTTTGCCATGCATACTGAAAGCCAACATTTCAACAACACTGGGAAGAAGCTTTATTTACATAGCACAAAAACAATTTTTTGAAAGACCGACATTAATCATGGACAGTATGGCAAATCACAATGTTTTCACAGCAAAACACAATCACATGTTTTTATTCTAGCTGAAGAACAGGTTTCTGATCCCGAGAATAACTCCATGCTCCACACCAAAGAGGCACTGCTGGCTTCTCCAGCACTGTGCCATTAAAACTCCTTCACCTCTCAGTTCTGACTATACTGACTGTGTTCAATGAACCCTGAAGTCAATGGTACTCTCTCCATGATATCTACTCATATCTCCCAGGTCTCTGTCAATAAATTTCTGGGAAAAACATTTTCTTTACCCTGCCCAACAGCCTGTTCATGCTGATGCAAGTCTGAGCAGATAGCTGGGGCATTTTTGGAGACACTTCTAGTGTCTGTGTTCTATCTCATGGACTCAACAGAGCCCCTGCCCCCTTCAGACAGGAATCTGGAAGGAAATCCCCATCTTGTAGTGAATATAAATGTAGGTTTGGGATTTGGATGGCATTTGGGCTTAGGGAGGAAAGACGATCATCATTCTCTTCTTCTGTTAGAAGAGAAGAGACATGGATTTGCTTTGGTATATCTTTTTTTGTTACCTCACTGAATTCAGTAGAGAGACACCTCATGGACCCTCCAGGTCACTAGGATGACTACCTGCTAAATAGATAAGATACCTTGTTCTATGATTAATGATGATTATTCCCTGGATTCTTTACACATTCACAGAGTTCATGTGTTGTCTAAAAGCAAGTGGAGCAATGGAAGGGGAGAAACACACCTGTAGACATAAACTAAGGCTGACAACTCTGTAGGAAATTGTTTTGAGTGTACTAGATTATTCAGAAAGCCTAATGTTGTTGTATGGTTTTCTCTTGGTTTTGTTCTGTGATCCTGTTTAATACCACCTAGATTCTTACTTCTTGTCTGCCTCTTTGAAAGAAGTATTTTTCTTACAGTCTGAATGCAGTTTGCAAAGATGTGTGAGATTCCCAAGGATCAAGCACTGGCTGGACAGACAGGCCCAGAGAGTAGTGGCCAATGGTACTGAATCCAGCTGGGGACAGGTCACAAGTGGTGTTCCTCAGGGCTCAGTGCTGGGACCGTTTCTATTGAACATCTTTATTGATGATCTTGATGAGGACATAGAGTCTAC
>WTSP01002187.1:225730-256147 GCA_025331215.1 Actenoides lindsayi
TTTTGGTGTACTTTTTTTTTTTTTTTTTTTTTTTTTTTTTTTTTTTTTTTTTTTTTTTTAATTTTTTTTTTTTTTTTTCTGTAAGTGAGAGGACATCTGGCATGGCCAAGAAATATAGCATTGATGGGATTTGGTAGTACAGTTTGCTTGACTCAGATCATCCATATCCATAAACTGATGGCTCACCTACAAAATGTTTCCCTTCAACAACTAAAGAACAAATGCTGGCAATGCAAAGTAACAGTACAATCAGACCTTGTAAGTGGTCATAGAATAGTGACAGTGGATTTAGTGGGGTTCATTGTATCAGCTGATTTCCATTAGAACTTTTTTATTTTTGCCTATAATCAACCCTCAGGAGATAGGCTTGATAGCAAGGCACCATGGCTATCGCAAGGTGGCTTCCTATATTCATTGATCTCTTCTGCAGACTGAAGGTTCAGAGGTCAATAAGCACCTTCCAGAAACATTCCGTTTGCCTGCGGAGAGTGTGGTTATTGTGCTGCCTTGCACTGGGCATCGTTGCTTGTTTTCATGTGTTCAACAGAGCAACACCAGCACACCTGTCATTTTGGTTGCTCTCTTGATGTTTCCATCTTCAGCATTTCTGAGGCAGAGCGAGACTTGCCGGTCCCTGTCAGGAATGTGGGGCATGTACCTCTGGCACAGCATCAGCAAGACCAAACAAACAGAAAGTGCTTTGTGTGCTCTTCTTTGCATTAGTCCTGTCCAGGGATACAGGTGACTTATTTGACAGGCCAGAACGTTTATCGTCAGACTCCATATAGACGTCCCAGTCTCTAAGGGAAGAACGTTCACGGAAGATGTTTATCCTCGGACAGTTCTGCCAATCACACACAACACAAGACCTCAGGAATCTTAACAGCATGGTCCAAATGAGTTTCCAAGTACTTGTGGAGTGTGAGTAGCCAACAGCAATTTGATGTTGAAAGGAGTCCACTTAAATGTTTTGGACAAGTCAATTTTTTTCACCAAAATATCAGATCATTATGAACCCCTAAAAAGCCAGAAGGTCATTGTTCCACTGTTTTTTTTTTTTTCTCTGCACCTAAGCTGAATACTAAGAATTCAATAACCTGGTAGCGGATGGAAAGACTGTGTTTCTGGAGAAAGTAGACTCAAGGTAGGTTCTGACTGCCCTTGTAATCTTTATGCCAAGAACACGGCACTGAGGCTGTCAGAGCTACCTGTGTGCAATCCAAGTGCACTGAGAGGGCCACTTTAGACCAGTTATTGTCAAGGGCAGCTCTCATATGTCATACTGTTCAGCCCCCACAGTCACATGTGCAAGATGAGCTTTTGGAGTAAGGTTGCTGCTACCTTCTGCCCGTGCAACAGGCTTTTCTAAGCCGCGGTTTGATTGTGCATTTTAAACCTTGGAGATCCTGTTTAAATCCTGGTTGAGGCCAGGATTGCCTTCGTTGTGTTTGTGCGGAGCCTAGCACAGCAAACACCCGCCTATGATCTGCTTCCTATGTGCAGCGGTATTGTGGAAGGCCAGATACCCATGTCAAAAATAACTTTATTTCCTACTGAAAAGCCCTGTCGTCACCTTGTTTATGCTCAGGCACCGAGAAGATTTTGGTTTGTGTCAGACGTGGGTGATTCTTCGGAGTCTGCGTAACTCTCACTAGATTATTCACTGAGGCTGACTGTTACTTCTGTGTGCAGACCGCCTTAGCTACCCTTTTAAATATTACAGCTCTCATTATCACAATCTTTGAACCCTATTGAAGTCAGCATGATTATTTCCTAAAGTCTGTTTCTCCTGTGACTGATACAAGCATGTTAAACCATTTCCCTTTTATATTCCTACCCGAACGTCAGTATTTGAGGAACAAACAGGTCATCTTGCTGATAGAAGTTGTTTAGGTGAAGGCGGCATTTTATTTCTTACTCTCTTCGGTATTTTAACAAGGGCACTCGACTTAATTCCACATTCTTTTGTGAGATTTTGTGCTCTGGGCAAAGAACATCTCTTACCTCCCCTTCTTCCCCTTTTCCCGAACAAACTTCTGCTGTGCTGAGTAGAAGGAATGTATAGATGATATCCCTTTCAGAGAATATACCCGTCATATATCACAAGCATTGTCATTGTGATGTATTAATGTAATGCATCAGAGAACTGTCAGGGTGAAGATGTATTACGCTAAAATAAGTTATGGTTAGACACTGGGGAAGAGATTGACAGAATTTTCGTTTATTTTTCTAAATTAAGGACTTTTAAAGCAAGTTTAACAATCTCTTACCTTTATGAAGTAGTAGTGGTGAGACAGTCACAGAAAAGAGGACTTGAATCAAAGAAACCACCAGGACTCAGGAGGCCTCCTAGAATAAGTATGTAATATTTGTTCCCCCAGTTAGTTTCTATGAGGTGTGCAAAGTTTAAGCCTCCAGCTTAGATGAGAGCTACAGTGGGCAGTCGAAGTCATTTTTATCAACCCAAAGCGGACTTTATTGTTTCTCTTTTAAAGGAAAACAGAGCCACCAAAGCATGAAGACTTGGGCGAAAAAAGGCAAAGTGGTCTAAAAATAATTGCATTTTAGTACAAAAGGCTACTTCCTTTTCCAGGCGTGTCCAGTGGACTTAGCCTAAGCCTGATACAAATGCACTGAAGTCAGTGGGAGCTTTTCAGCAGGTTTGCACAGACTTTGGATCAAGCCCCTTCCCTGCATCATGTGGTGAAGCCATGAAACTTGGCACATTTATAGCACTGTAACATAAAGCCATCTGTGTACAAGTACAAACTTTTCCTTATTGCCAAAGTGCTTAATGTAATTACAATCACACTTGTTTCTCCTTTGCTCAGTTCATCCATATGCTGAGATGAAAACTTGGGCTGGGAGAGAATCCCGCAGCATCTGAGTTTGTGTGCCGCTTACAGCAGCGCACATTGCTAACCTTGGAAATCCTGGTTGCTTTCCACATTTTAAGGAACACACATAGAATTATAGACTGACTCGCAGGGGGACTGGTAAAAGAAATATGCCAAAAAGTTCAGCCTGGATTCTTTTCTTGCTAACTACACCAGACACCTGACTGAGGAGCTCAGTTGCCCTCACTTCCCCGTATCTGAGGAGTCAGAGGTGTTGCGGAATTTGGGTAACTAAGACAAGAATTGCCTTCAGGAGATGACTTTTACTCTTTATTGGCTAGAAAATGAACACGGAGCTCCTATTCACCTTGTTCACTGCCTGAAGAAGGTTGTATGAATCCTGAGTGTTGCTTCCCCTGACTGTCCCTGTCCAGAAGCAGCTGCAAAGAAGTTGTTTCATCTTATGATTCCCTCTTTATGTTGAATTCAGCTATTTCCAAATGCAATGTTTTCCCATGGCATTTATTGTATCCTTGTGTTTCCTGTATCATGGTATTTGCATGCAGCTTCTTTGAATATAATATTGGTCAGTATAAATTAAATACCAAGGTTGCTTATAGGTTAATGAATGCACGGTGCTTGCTGCTGACTGACGTAATTAATGATAGATAGTCCACTGAACTTGACCCTACAGTCCATAGACACGTACTTGACTTTATCAGTGGGGATGGTATATTCAAAAGGAATATTAACATTAAAAAGCAACATATGCAGTGGATGCACTTGCAGGCACAGGGAGTAAGTTTTCAAGAAAAATAGTTTCTGGAGGTAAAAGGTGGTAGTGCCATAAAAGTCTACAAATTTCTCTTTCTGAAGGAAAATAATAAGTTGCTTAATTTTGGCCAATTTTAGAAAGACAGTTTAATTAATTGCCTGCGATGTAGGTGTGAAATGAGTGCCAAAGTTATGCAGATTACCTCCACCCAAAGTCCTTTATAAACTCTGCTGCTATCAGTATAGGAAAAACCTTTCTTCCTCCATAAGCTTCAGAATGGTTTAATCATGTATAGCGACACAGATACATTGGCTCAAGCCAAACTGATCCTGAGGTATTATCAGAAATGGGTATACGCAGATGCTTATAAAGCACCTGCGCTTTGCAGATGCCAAATAACCTGTTTCTGCACGTACAGAAAGCTTCCCTGTCTCTCCATTAAGTTGTGTAGATATGTGCTTGTGGTTAAAAATGCACTTCTGTCAATGGGCACTTATATATCCATCTCAAGCTGACACGTAAGAAAGGCACGGGTTGGTTTTTTTTTTTTAAATTGTAACTAGTCAAAAATTTTCTTAGCAGGTAGTCATGATCAACTGATCTGCTTAATGGAAGGAGGTGGGCCTGTAGTGGCAAGAGGATCACCTTACGAGTCATAGTAATCTATCGTCCGCTGGCAATAGTTTCTTCCGTAATTTTTGTGGTGCCAAAAGAAAGGACTTCTGACCCATGTTGCAAGTGTTAAGAGGCAAGTAAGTCTTACATTTTAAAGTTCCTATGGGAGTACTTGCTACAGATCAGAAGTGTAATTGTTTATGTTGCCTAGAGGCTGGAGTTATGAAGGGGTTTGATCAAACTCCTGTTCCCTCTGTGAGTAGGGTTTTAGTCAAATTCGATGTCTGTAGTGGTTGCTGCTCAGATCACCAGTTAACACAATCAGTAACACAGGTCAGTAAGTACTAAAGGAGATATAGAAGATCTTGTAGAGAGCATTTGATATCTATCATGGCAAACCACTGATAACTCCACATCTTATTAGTTTCAATTAAGTATTTCCATGGAGAACCATGGAACTGTTTAAAAGTCATGATGACACATACACACACTTTGTTCCATCCAGAGAAATAATCTGTGTTCCAGATTTCCAAATAGCCAAGCTATTTTGTTATTGTTTGGGGTTTGGTTTTTTTTTCTTTTCCTCCTTTTAAAAGAAATAATGTATAAGAATTTATCTTGAGCTTGCTTCAGATTTAAAGGAAGAAAAAAGGTTTCTTCTGTCCGACTTTTAAATTATATGCATGACCAAAGATAAATATGGTTTTTATTTATAACTGGGATAGATGCCAAACAAAGCCTTTTATATGACACGCTGCTGCTGCATTAGAGAAGTACTTAAAACAGTTCCAGTCAAGTTAGGCACCAAGACTTTTCATGCAACTTCATGCAAAATGGTTAAGACCTTTTCTTTATTTGGTTTTTTCCTTTTCTTTTGAACATCTTCAAAGGTTACAAGTGCAACATGCTTAGAATATGCCAGGCTTCTTCCTGTAGAGCTGAGATGGTCTGAAAAACACATTGAAACATGGGAAACTGCAGCTACCACAGATTGCAGAAGAGAGGAGAAGGGGTAGGGGGGTGGATGTCAGGCTGTAGGTCTCTCCTGTCCCTCCCCACGTGGTTGGTAAGAGTTGAATGAAGGTTATGGATGGAGACTGGCAAAGCAAAGGATTGGTGTGCTGTATGAGACTGGGATGAATGGACTTTGACAACGCTACTGAATAGGAATACTTGTGGAGCTAATACAAACAATTTGTAATTGTCAGAGCTGAAAAGTAAAAACATGATTATAAACTGTGCCTAGGATCAGCTTATGTCAGCTTTAAATGATTTAGAAGTCTAGTGTCTGGAGCTGCATCTTACTTGCCTGTAAAACTCCTTAAAGACGACTTACATAACCATATAAGCATGTCTCTCTCCCTTTTTGTGTATTTATTGTGGGAAGTAACCCTTTGTCTAGCTGACAGGAGACAGGGTTTTAGGACAGATGTGTCAGGCTTGGAAAATCTTTCTGCGTTGATGTGAAGAAAGTCCGTAAAGGATGCAAACTTATGCTCCTTCCCTTCTCTCAGATAAGAAAGTATCCTCTGTTACCTAGAGCCTACCATCATTATGCCTGACCCTAGCTCATTATCCCTGGATATCTGCAGCAGATGATGACCTTTGATGACACTGCACAACAGTATGCAAAGGAGGTGTCTCCCTTTTCATTTTGTCTCCTGCATGCCAAGCGTGGTAGCTTCTTCTCCATGCTGTGTCCAGCCTTCGTTTACTCAAAACACACGTACAAAAATTAAAATGATACTAAACACTGTTTGGATACTAGGTTACATTTCAAAATTTGCTAAAAGTGACTCCGTCTTCCCATCACCTCGGAGTCTGGAGTAGGCTGGAAACAACCAATTTACCATGTAATAAGATAGGTTCCCGTTGACACAAGTCAAGGGCAAAACTATTAAGTTGTTAGGGCTGCTGTTGTAACATTCTGATACAAAGGCATGGCCTGGGCCTTTCCGATGTACATCTGACCTTTGAGGATTACGTTTCTCCGCAGTTTATTTTTGGTACTCAAAGTACATCTCTTTTTTTTTTCTTTTTTTTTTTTCCTTCTGCTTCACGTGCATTGATCTTTGGCCCTGTAGCAGGTACAGGTTGCACAGCAGCTTCTGCAGTCCTGATTTGTCCCCGTTTTATCAGAGGCTGTAAGGATAGAAAAGATGTCACATTCTTAATCCCACAATACTAAGAGCACATCATGTATTCCTTTGCTTAGCGCTGCTCATGTCACAGCTTGGCCCAGGGGGTTGCTGGTAGAAGGGACGTAGGAAAACAGAGGTGGCTTTCAGAATTCTTCCACAAAGCAAAGCAAGTGACAATTGCTTAAACTGATCTATCTAGCTGTCATTTTGATATTTACAATGTGAATGTGTCTTGCTGTGGCCCTGTGATATTTTGGTAAAGTAACTTTTCTCAGATCTAATGCTTTTGCCAATAACCAGATGATTATTTTAACCATTGTGCCCTACAGCACAGAAGCAGATCTGCACTTGTTTCAATTTCAGTGTGTGGGCAAGTGAAGTGCAGTGGACCTCCAAAACTTGTTTTTTGCTGTCATACTTAATATCTCTCAGGATTGTTGCACTTAATGTCAACTTTGTAAACTTGTTTAGCTCTGAAATCTTTGTCTTCATGCTCTTACTGTTATAAGTCACTCTCTGAAACAAAAGTATGAGAAATGTTCTCACTTGGACCTGTGCTGGGTTGTGTCACCATTTATGGTTACTCTGAAGGCTAATTGTTCCCAGGGTTAAATCAGCCTTATTCAAGGTAAGCCTCATGGCCTTCATATCTAACAAAGCATTTTTTTTTTTCATTTTCAAGATGGACGAGGAAACCAAATCAAAGGACCCTCCAAGGTGTTGTGTAAATCCTGTGTCTGAAATTTTTGATAAAAGTATTTTAGAGCGTAAAGACAGGTCAAGAACATACAACAGGGCCTGAGTGATGTTGTCAAAGCTACTCACAGTAAGTCACTATTTAACAAGGAAGGTTCATTTTATATGGTGCTTTTATTAATTATATAGGAATGTATTGTGCAGCGTTCACCAAAAAAAAAAGAATCTAAGAATGTTTTAAATTTCAGTTGTTATTTTTTAAGTCTATCTTGCTTCTTCATTTAGTTTGTCCTTTTGAATTACTGGAAAGAGACATCTCTATTGAGGAAGAGTTAGCAGACCATTCTTTAAAACGGATATTTGGGAAGTAAGGCATCCAGCGTGCTTATGGCAATAAGCCATGGAATGCTACATATTACATTGATTTCTGGTTATTTTGTTTTTATGTTCAGTTTTTAAATATAATGGTGGTGAGAAAGTGCTGTATTTCATGAATTTCTGTTTTATTTTATTTTTATTTAATTTGTGCATTCAGCAACTTTAAGTACAATGAGGATGGGGAAAGGGAAGTTGCAATAAAAAAAGATTTTGCTCTGAAGACTGTACATGCCAAGGTAGGTCTGGAATGGATGCTCGTGGCTGAATTAATAAACTCTGACTGTAGAGATTTTGAACATGAATTTTGACAGACCTTTCACTGTGACAATACTAGTGGGAGTCACAATAATATCGTCTGCTGCTGAACATCGCTAGTATGTGAGCACTGTTGTGCCAAAGGTTAATATGCCAGTTTTATTTCCTTCTCTCTACAGCTATAATTTAAACGAGTTGCACACATAAGTTATGTTATATGCATAGGGTTTTGCATTAAGTTTGCTATGTCAGATTTGTTTATAAAAATCATATTTTGAACCGCTTGCCCAGGGGCTCCTTTCTGGGGAGCTGCAAGCTGATTTCTTTTAAAGAGGCAGTTTTCATTTTCTGTGAGCTTTCAACATAGAATTTTGAGCTCTGAACAGGAAGCTCGGTTTTAAAATTAGCACTTGCCCAGGTTTAAACAAATTAAACCTGAAACAATTAGGTGTAATTACTTAGCAACAGAGAGTTTTATCTAGTTTTACGTATGTACCACATGACCCTTTCCATAGCTTACTGGGATTATAAGGGCCTCCTGCCTCTCTTGGGGAAAATTGCTTCCCAACGTTTTGGAGACCGTTTACAATGTTTTTGTTCCTATGCTGCAATGTTAACGTTGCCCATAAACCTAATAGTCACACAGTAGTTAATAAGGGGCAGAAAGTTTTATGGCCTTTTCCACAGTTATTAAAAACCTGCTACTGTAATTTAGTCTTAGCCACACAAAACCCAACAGTTGTGAAAAATAAGATGCTCCATATCGGCATATTCTTGGAAACCAATGGAAGAGAGGACCTCTCCTGAGCATCTAGCTGAACATAATGAACTTGGGGATTATTTAAATTGCTTGGCTTGTAATATGAACACTTGAGGGCTTGCCAGCGGTGTACCTTCAGGATTTATGGCTTTTCTAAAAAAAAAAAAAAAAGACTTTTTTCTTTTTTTTTTTTTTCTCTCTCCCCCCCAGAATCCACTGCAATTAGTGGCACTATGGAAAAGGATGATTTATCAAAATGCCTTTCAGTTACAGGAAATAGAATCCATTAATGATGTTGCAACCATATTTTTAGTCAAGTTCGGCAAAAATAATTTTCTACCTGTCTTTCTATGTTATGTAAACTAAATTCCCAGGGCACCGCCTGAATCATCCCTTGTGCTGCTGTAGACCTTCGGAACAGTTTTGACCTTCTCCTGCTAGAAGACATGATGATATTCGTGGCTGCACAAGTGCACTTTTCAAAGTTAGTAAGATTTCTAGAAACAAACCTGAATGAAATGGGCTCAAACGTAACTCGGGTTTGACTACTAGTACCTGTTGGGTACACACTTACTCCAGTCCCTTTACCACATCCACAGCGAGCAGGGGAGGCTGGAGCTGGGACAGAGTGGTCATTGGAAGGAGTGGCGTACGAGAACAGCTCAGAAAAAGGAAGAGTTCACATATTTTTCTAAAAGAGAATTTTCTGTTAATCAGCCTCTGCTAATAGCTAAACAGTTACATTAAAAAAAAATAAAATAAAAATGCAACCATCTTTAATTCAGAATATTTTTCTCAGAAGGTACCTGTTATACTACTACATGAAAAACTACTGTAGAGATTATTACGCAGTAGTGAAGAGTGGGGGGGGGAGAGGAATAAGCAAAAGCTTTTTTGTTTCAAAAATGGACTGCTATGGACACCATGTGTTCTTAAGCACAATGATACTGCGTGCTGTCTAAAAGGGCAAGGTTTTAATTACTTGTCTGCCATAACTGTATTTCAGTGCAAAAGGTGTTATGGTTTCCTTTAGGCTTCATCTTCTGCCTGTGTTGCCTGGGGTTGCAATAAGATGTTCTGAGCTTTCTGTAACATTTCCAAAATGCATTTTTCTACAGATTAACAGTGCGTACTTTGCCACTTACATCTCAATGTCATTCTCCCCCACCATCCCTGAGAAAAGGGTTATGGGCTATCTTGGTTGAGCTTGGTACTACCAGCACGCTGGGGTTTTGCCTCTTCTGAAAACTGGGTGCAGTCAATGGAGTAGAAATCTGTTGGCTTGGTGTTGAATTTGGCGGGACTTCTGAATGCAGGAAACAGATAGTTTAATGTTGATAGAAGTAAAGGGTGAGTTGTGGCTGTGGTGGACTGATGCTTCAGTGAGAAGTGTCCATGAACAGGGATAGAGCGCCACACTTACTCCCCTGTGGACCGTGCCAAAGCATTACCCAAATAGAGCACAATTACACTGTCACTTTGCTATAATGCAGGTCTAAAAAGGAAATGGTACTATTCTCTTAGTAATTTCTGCCCTGTTGCATGATTACACTACTGGATTCATTTTGAAGCACATACACAGGAGTACCCTTATAATTACCTGTCTAAAAATACAGCACTGCAATTTCTGGTTTGGTTTTTGAAGAGTGGTTACATAAAACGTTATCAGGATGCTTAATACACTCTGCCGTGCTCTTCTTGGGCCAGACTGTTACTAGGAAAGTGAACTCAGCATTGCAGTTGTTGCCATACCTTCCAGCAACACTCCATGGCACGCTCCATGCTCTGTGTGTGGTTCTGCACAATGCATCTGAAATTCCCAGAGCCAGCAGGCTTGTTGCTGATGCAGTGGGAAGGGGTAGGAAGTAGAAGCAGGTCCCTGTGCCTGTCCCTTCCCACACAGCCTGGCTTTCTTGCTCCTTGGGACTCTGAACACTGGTCTGGTGCCAACTATTTTCTGCTTAACCACAGGGGTAAGCCAGAACATCCTCTTTGTTGTCTTGAACAAGCTGTGGGGAGAGCAGAGGAGGAAGTCCTTCCCTGAGATGCTTCTGGACACCCTACAACTGCATACAACCCTTCAGTATAGGTTTACTCCAGTGGTACAGTCTACTGCTGGCTGACAGGCAGCTCCTATCAAGAAGTCAAGCGTTGCTCTGGAAAACATACTTGTCTTTGTGTGGTAAGTTTGTTCTCCTAAGCCTTGATCCCAAAACCACTGAAATCAACAATGTTTTCAAGTCATTTTCCACTGATTTCCATGGTCTGGAGATAAGATTTCACTGCCTTTTAAACCCTGGATCTCGACAATTCCTGACCACCTCATTCTAATTCTTTTTTTCTCTACTGTGGGGGAAAAAAAAAAAAAAAAGAAAAAGAAAAAAAAAGATGCTGTTTAACAGTATGAGATCTAAATAACTGGGCACCATGCATGGAAATTACAGCTCTATTGTTATCCGCATTTTACAGACAAGGAAGCTGTATCTGAAACACACGAACCTCCAAACTGCAGCAAAACCATTCTGTATATATCCTAGTACAAGGAAATATTTCAGCCTCCTTTTCATGTTTAGGTATTTCCAAACATCTTGCCTTATTCTTAGTCTCTTGTAAATACATCTATAAACTGGAAATGCTTTATGTTCCTATTGCATTACTTTTCTTTCCTTTACTTGGTTAGTTGCAGTCATCAGTTATGGGTAAAAATGTGCTAATAGGTAATTGAGCCTTTTATTCTCATTCTCATTGGGATAGAATACTACAGAGAAAACACACTGATATTTTCAAACCGAAATGGAGTTGTTGGTTTGGTTGTTTTTTTTCCAAAACAGAACTGATTTACAATCCTCAACACTCATCAATTTGACTAAGAATTAGGCTCCTTAAAAACGTGACTAAGACCCTTCTCAGATTTGCCATTGCTTAGGAAGTACCCTTAGTTCAGCAACCAGTCAGGAAAGGCAGTTGGAGAGCTACATTGTACGTGACACTTTGGAATTGTAGTTTTTCGGTAGTTGTCAACCGCTGTATTTTCAGCTGGAAGGTACCGGTGTTTTTGTGTCATGTAGTAAATTACAGACTGTTTACATTCAATTAGGTATGTGCCTACGGAGGAGAAGACACCAGAAAACAGGATTTTCCAGAGGCAGTAGCTAGTTCAGAGGCCCAGAGCCACTGCAGTAACTGTTGTCAGGGAGGACTGAGTGGCAGTTCTAATTACCAGTGTCTACACAGGTTTCTCATAGGAAGATACAAGCTGTCACGATCCCTTGCCAATCACATGAGAACTGACCCAGGGAAAACATCGGCTGAAGGTGAGTGTGCATGTCCAATAAATTCAGTCCCTGCTGCATTAGCTTATTTTTAGGATTGTCCTGAAGAGACATCCAGCCTGTATCATAAAACCTTCAACTGAGCAGAAAATATACAGAATGATGATGACTTTAAACTTGAGTTCATGCACTCTGGGGCATGAATTCATAGTACTTTGGATACGATTTGATAATGTACTGAATGCTGGAGGAACACAAAATCTCTAGGTGAGTTTATAAAGACAGAGCATTTCTGCAATGTCAGTGCTCTCCTAATCAAAGGAAGGAAAAGAAATTTTAATCTTAATTTCACTGCAAATGTTATTCTTATTTTACATGGAACCCTGCTTTCTGTATAAGATATTTCTCAGAAATAGGATGTTTCAAGTTAGCAAATAAATTTATGCATGCAACTGATACTCTGTTTTCTGATTTTCCACCTTCTTCCATTGAACGTATTAGATCCTTGTTCTTGAACATAGTTTAGACAATACATGTGCCACAAGCAATGATGAATCAAAGAAAGCAAGCATCCAGAAAGGGAAGCTAACTAGACAGATAGGCCCTCATCAGCATCACATTCTGTTCCGTAGCTACAATAACAATAATTGAGTCAGACACATGGATTTTAAGTGCCTCTTAAAGAGAAAAGTTAGGGAGAGACACTGTGGAAAGAAAATTATATACTGAAATGTGGCATCTCAGTTTTGCAGCTGCCAACCTTGTTCTGTCAGTAGCCACAGCTGTTGCCTTTTATTCTAAACTTAGCAGAGGATGGGTGAAACTAAAGAGAAGCGGTGCAGGCACGTCAGCTGATAAGGTGTGGGTCCAACTCTGTCTGTGTAATCAAAAGAAACCTTTAATTAATTTTAACTCTGTGAGAGAGGTGTTTTATTTGTGTGGACAGAAGATCACATCAGGGAGATGTGTCCCTCCTTCATGTGCATGGATGCCTTCATGGGATGCTCCTTGGCAGCCCTTCTTTCACCAGTGAGGTTTTTTTCTGGTTTTGCCACTTGTGTTTTGTCAATCTTGGGCAGCATTTCCTCAGTGTCAGCTTTCCCAATGACTGAAGGAGAAGATTTGTCCATAAAAAGGAGGATATCTCTTCTCTGGTTCTGCTGCTGATTGAATATGGTCTTCTAGCATGTGGTCCCTCAACCCCAAGGTCAGACTTGGTGGATTTCAAATCTGGAGTGATAAAAAGTACAGGCTTGTTATAGCAGAACTTGATGTCACTGGTGCCAGTTTTCAGTAAGAGTCTTGTTATACTCTTGCTGAATTTGTGTGTGGGCATTTTTTTAAGTATGAGCTTTGGACAGCATGAAACTTAAATATGAATATAAACTTCTTTTTTTTTTTTTCCTGTCCTTGGCATTGCAAAAGAAAATGTGAGGACATGTCACAGCATCCAAAACAAAACAGAAAGATTGAAACAAATCATCTAACATTTGTGATTTTCTTTTTCAGGTTTTTTGGGGTTTTTTTTTCTTCTTTTCAAAGGCAGTCTTATGCTTAAAAGCCATTTTTTTTCTGCTTTCTGATGTGATGGCTTGGGATTTTTGAGTACTTTGTCTGTCCGTGTGACAGTCACCTGCTTGTTACCCGAATGATTTGGGGAGGTGAACAAAATGCTGAAGTAGATAATGAAAGCTATGTATCCCCACTCTCCTCCCCGAGTCACAAACTGTGAAGTAATCTGGGCCTTGGCATCAGAGCACGAAGGGTGTTTGTGGTACAAAGGACCGTTGGTGCAGCATTAGAGGACTCTGTAAGATCACCAAATCTGCTGTGGTTTGGACCTGTAAGAAACAGTCCTTGGGCAGAGTTACCTGCTGAATGTCTTTCAGCTCAGAGGATGCGCTTGGCTCCTTCTAACACAAAAGCTGTCAGAGATTTAATGCAAGGTGTGGATAATCAGGAGAGAAGTGGGAATATAACATAGCTGACAATATAGATATAGTCTGTACTTACCTTATAAGTGAACTTCATCAGGGGATAAAATGTTCTCTGCGTCAGGCAGGACAATGCACATTGATGCTGGACTGTTGTATGAACCACCAACTGCAAAAGAAAGAAGGTCCTAAGGAAACAGAGGAAATGTGGATGTTCATGTCATATACAGAAAATTTGGCCTGGCCTGCATGCCAGATGATATCCTTCCATCTGGTGAAGCTGAAGATGCTGAGAACCCGGGTGGAAGGAAGGGGACCATACCCCAGTTAGATCTAGGCACAATATGGAGTTGAATGAAATAAAATATTTCTTGAAAAAATGATTAATGAAGACTAGAGCTCATAACTCCTGGGGTAATTTTGTCACTTTTATCTTCAGGGTGGAGATCACTACATGCCAGGCTGCATTCCTTCATAGCATCTGAATCATTGTCTCCACAAGCTGAAAATGAGAAACAGACTGGCAGGAAAGTTAAAATTTTCAAGGTGGAAAGAGCAGGGAGTAGACTGTTTTTATTAATTTATTTATTTATTTTTAGATTAAAAGTTCCTGTTGCATTTTTGCAGATAATAATGAACTGGGTTTTATGGTTTCTCTATTTAAAACAAGACGAGAGTTTCCTATATTTTGAAGAGAAATAAGAGCACATGAAAAAAAAGCTTACTCCAGTGCAGTCTATATCCAGCCAGGCTTTCTGTGAGCTGCACAGGGAAGAAATATTTCCAAGGCACCAGTGGTTGCCATATCCTGTATGCAAAAAAGATTCCATAAATGTCTGAAAACAGATGGAATGCAACTTTGGAGGAATAAATGGATTTTTAATTTTCTGAACATTTTGGATTCCATCTGGTTGAAGTAACTAAGTGACCTAGTAAAATACTTTTACCTTTCTTGTATAATATATAGAAATGGAGCTTGTACTGCCATTGACTGAGGCATTCCCCATTAATACAGGGGGTTTACTTGCTCATACATTTGCTTACTTCTAACTATCTTGACTACGTGACAAGGGATACCTGATGCACTTCTTCCTGCATGTCAGATTTAAATGTTGTCCTTATTTCAATTCATGATTTGGCCTTACAGCTAGAGGAACTCTAAACCACCTGCCTAAGCCCAGTTGACAGTAGTGGGAGCCTAAAAAGATAACATACCTTAGTCTTAGCTATTTTTTTTAATTTTTTTTTTTGCTAAAAACTTTGGCACATGTTGAAAAGAAAAAAAAAAAAAGAAAGAACATAACCTCTTAATTTTCTCTTGTTCAAAGGCAAAGAATAAGAAGTATAGGCTTTGTGTCCGGGTACCAATAAGGTGCATTATTTCTGTTTGCTGCTCTTTTTTCTGCTTCCATGTAGAATGTTAAACAGGTAAGAGTAAATACATGTGTGTGTTTGTAAACAGGAAATAAGCGTTTCCCCATGAATAGGAAATACAGGCAACTTGAACTCACAAGAAAGGAGTCATAAAGTATACTATTCAATATAAAAAATGGAAGACCTGTGTTTATGGAAAAGACACCATTTTTGTGCCTGGCTCAGTGAAAGCTGAAAACTACATCTGTTTACCCTCCTTGAGAGAGAAGGTGAGTCATTTGAATCACTAATATTAAGCCTGTACTTACTAGTTGCACTATTTGTGAAGCTGGTTATTGATGGTTGCCATTCAGAAATTTCTGCTGAGAATAACTGTTTCCATGCTGATAAGTACATAAGGAATAGTTAGTACGATATTGACAATGTGTTTGGTATTATTTTTCACACTTTTTTTGGCACTTTGAACATTTCTCAGGGTTTTTCCTATGGATAGGGATGAAACATTCCAAAGTATAGGGAGTAACAGTCCTTTTTTGTTTTGTTTTGTTTTTTAAGGGACAGAAGTAAGACTGGTTTGCACTTCTGGAAACAAGTATATTTGTGTTTCTTTAAAAGCTGTTGCGTTTTAGGATCACAAGTTTCAGTCTAGAACAGAGCCTGAAATCATTGAAAGCTTGCACTTTTGCCTGACACATTACTTGTATGTAAAAAGTGTGTTTGCTCAGTGCTTAAGAGGATGAAATATAGCATTTCCACTACAAATAAATTTTATATAAATCTTTGGTCACTGTAACCCCGTAATTCAAAGTAAGCTTGTTTCTTCTCCCTGAAATTTGTGATTATAAACTTCTGACAGCTGGCAGGAACGCACAGTGATGCTGCCAGTGAAACTCTGGGTCCAGTGCAGTCATGTTTAAGAGTCTTTTGCTGGGTTCTTATAATAATCTTGCCTTTTATGGTGTTGAGACAATTGAATTCTCTTCTGCGTTATACATTTATGTAATTGTATTACTGTCTCTGATGACTTTTTGCCCACTTAAATGATTACAACCCTTGTTACACAAGTTTGAAGTGGGGAGATGTATTTAAAAATCCTTGTACAGAATGTAAGTGTCTGAAAGACTCACTGGTTGCAAGCATAGAGGATTTGCTGGTTTTTTTTATTTTATAAAGGTTTAGAGTTTTGTAGAAGAGAAGTCTGTATCCTACTAATAGTACTGATCCCATGTTCTCTCATTTGTATAATTGAGAAAATTACCAATGTAATGAAAACAGCTCCATCTAAATAAGTTCTCTATTCATAGTTAATAAAATAGTATCTACCCTCAGAGACCTGGAATTTCTCCGCGAACGCTTTTAGTTAAACAAAGCGTTTTGTGTACCTACAGTAAATGTGATATTTATTTTTTCATTATTCATGAAACAACTTTAATGTCACTGCTGATTTTCCTGGTAGGATGTTCAGCTCCAGCATACTGGAGCTCATGCTGAGTTGTAGCTGAAGATGTCATTCACAAGAAACATGAGCTGCTGTGACAATATGATGGCAGAAGGTGAAGAATCTCTTTTCTGGTGCAAGGGCATGCATATGTCTCTCTGTGTGTGTGAGAGGGAGAGAAAGAGAGGGATTTTATTGTGTTTACAAGATTCATTCACAGCACAGCAGGCAGTAGTCACGTTGTAATATCCACCTTAACACAGATAATTTGATTTTCAACCTGGTTATCATGCATTTAGACATAACGATACATGAAAATATATGCTTTAGCAGTGCATTTTAAACAAGGTTGCACACTTTAAGTCGAAATATATTAGAGGTGAGTGTTGATTTTTGCAATTCCTGAAGTCCCGGAAAGCACCTTTCAGTGTTCAGCGCACGTTACAAAACTGCAAAGAGGAAAATGAATTCTGATGGGCAAGTGTCAGGAACTGCTACCATTTCTGGGCTGAACTCATCAGAACAGGCTTCCCCAAATTTGACATCTCTAATGCAGTACAAGGTTTTCCCGTTTGGGAGCCTCAGGTACTAATGGAATTTCTTTTCTGAGTTCTGTGTTGTCTCCTGACTGGAAAATGAAGAGTCAAAAAGTCCCACGGCCTTTCTGTCCTTTATGCTGAAAGGAAAATGAACTGCTTGGTCATAGTATGAATGTTGTCTTGGGTCACCATCTAGATCCTGACCTGCCTAACTGATACGATACAGGGAAAGAGGTATATTGATGTTTTCGAGAGCAGAGCCTCATTACTGCATCCTGGAGCAGTCTGAGAGATAAGGGGATCTATCAGCAATTTAATTACAGTTGTAACACACTAGCCTTCATGGAAGACAAAAAGGGATCTGCCGTTTGCACTGTGAGGCTTCAAGCTTGACTTAAATCTGAGGAGTGTGGATGTGGTTGGGCAGGATTTTGTGAATCACCTACAGCACATCTGCAACAAATAAAAGCAGGCATAATTCCCCTGAAGTCAGTAGAGTTGAGCATGTTTATACGGATGGGGCATTTGGCCCAAATTCAGTTGGAGTGTTTGCAGTATCACACCTCTAAATCTTCAGAGGTTTTCTTAGAGTCATTAATATTGAGACTGTATGGTACCCAAGGTAATTATCCATTACTGTTTGAGCCTGGCCCAGGAATTATTCCACAACATGTTGCCTCATTAGTATAATATAATGAATAAAAAAACCAGAAGCAAACTAGAAACTATGAAAATAAGGGTGCTAAAAGGAGAGGAGTGTGAAGAAAACAAACACAGTGGGGTGAGGTCCTCTGATGGTGTAAATCAGTATCACCTTCCATGAGGCTCTGCCAATTTACACCCTGTGATGCTCTGGCCCATGATTATTAGGAAAGTATGTTGTTGATATGCTCTATAATGGCTTCCATTACCAGCCCATGCTAAAAGAAGCAGCTGGTGAAAGTTATGTTTATGTTCCACAGATGGATCGGCAATGGCAGACACACAGCTCTGTGTCTGGTAAACAGGTGTTTGATTTTATGTTTGCGAGCTAGCCAGAAGTAGTCAGATTCTTGATGAAGGGTGTAGACAAAGGAGGTAAGTTTAGTTGTTGCAAAGGAAAAAAAAAAATTAAAAAATTTCTTTTATGGTTGCACTTTATGTTCTTTTTAAAAGGTGAGCAGTGTCCTGAAATGCATCCTGCCTTTTATCAGCATAGTCTTAACTGACCAGGAAGAAAAATTAGGAAAGGGGCAAAAATCCCCAAACTGATATGGATATAACTGATGTAGGGCTTGGGTTAGAGATGTTACCAGGAACCTCTCTGGTCTGGTGCTGCCAGATGACTATTACCCACTGTTGGTAATGCAGATTGATACTGATGAGGTAACAGAGAGAAGTTCAAAAGCAATTAAAAAAGGACTTCAGGGCACTGGGGAGAATGCTTGAAGGCTTGGGAGCACAGGTGGTGTTCCTCCATCCCTCTCATGGCAGGGAAGGATACTGAACGAATAAGCTCATAGAAAGGGCTTTTAGTCTTGAAGGGGGAAGGGGATAAATCCTGGCTCACCTGAGTTGAGCCTAATGGTGACATGCCACTGTTGGGGGTGAAACCTACACGATTGGCTTCCTTCCTGAAGTGCCTGCACACCAAAGCATGCAGCCATGGGGAATAAGGTCTCCCATCCTCCTAGGGTGAAATCAATGTGCTCGGCTTGCTCCCTGAAATGCCTGCACACCAATGCATGCAACATGGGGAATAAACAGGAGGAGCTGGAAATCTATGTTCAGGCAAGGGGTTATGATCTGGTGGAGCCAAAACTTCCTATGCCAGAGGAGCAACTTCACAAGTTGCTGCAGCACAGAACCAGACTACTTGAAATTACAGCAGAATTTAGCTATACTTTTGCTGGGAAGTGGAAATATAATCCTCTTTTTAATAAAATTTTTTGCAAACCAATTCCGACACCTGTAAATTTAATATTTATGGGTACACAGCTAGTGCAGAAGACGAACAATTGCTTTTCACCTTACTCAAAATAAGCCATTTATTTTGACTGTGTTTATTCACTTCTGATTGCTCAGAAAACCAAAAGGTGGCTGGAATTGTTCTCTGGTCTCTGGATGACAAATTCTTCTAGATGGAGGAATGACAACATGTAAATTCCTGGGTGAGTATCATTCAGACTAAAATATCTTAAGCTCTGAGGGTTTGGAAGCATTTTCACAGATACCCATCAGTAGGCTGAATACTCGTTAATAACTAATATTATGTCTCTGTGAATAATAGTGATCCAGATTCGGCACTTCTAGCTGCAAATCTGATTATTATTTAACTCTTTGACCAGCTCTAGGGAGAGCTCCTTAGTATGTAATGCAAAGAAGTAGCCTAAGGGAATAGAGCAGGCTGGCATCATTTGCCTAAAACTTTCCCACACTGCTACTGGGTGTTGATGTGTCTGGCAGAATGTTTAATGTATCCTACTGAGCCCTTGAAATCAGTGGCCAAGGCAAACACAGGTGGTTCTTCAAGACAAGAAATGACCAAGGAATTGGGAAGAGCAGCTGTGACAGCTGAAGAACCTGGGGTAGGTCTGGAAAGATGTTCACCCTCAGTGTTGTTAACTTGTTATCATACCTATTTTATTGAAACCAAACTGCTTGAAGGGGCAGTTTTGGAATGAGTGTGTTATGTCGGGAAGGTAGTTGTTTAAATGAGGTATGAGCAATGTGTGTTTTTGAGCTTCTTTTGTTGGTCTAATATATGAAGGACTAGTAATAGCAGCAGGTGCTGTCAAAATTTATGGAGGAGCAACGAGCCCAAGCAGCAGCCCCACAGGAAAAGCAGTGACAGTTATCACAGCAGATGATCTTGAGAGTTATGAATGGGGGACCTATTCTCAGCTGCCCCTATAACCCAGTCCTCCTTGAGCAGGAACGAACAAGACATTGACTCCAGGCTTACGTGGTCAAATTGAGCAGAGAGACTGGTGGTGGTCAGGGCAACTAGCCACTCTAGATCCATGCTGGACAAGCTTGACACAATCTGTACATGTTGATCTCCGAGCAGTGATACTGCTGCCGACTAGGAGAGGTACATCTTGAACCAGTTGGGAATCCTAAAATAGAAGTACTGATAAAGGCTCATGGAGGAATTTAACTACCCAAACATATGTTGAGTAACAAATGCAGCTGAACATGCATCATCGTAGAGGTTCCTAAATTATAGTGAAGACAACTTTATGATCCAGAAAGTAGAGACTCCTGAGGAGAAGCCATCCTGGATCTACAGGATTATATTAATGAAATTTGCAGATGAAACTTTGCAAGTGCATTAAAAAATACTGTGTTTTAGGGTTGACTTTTAGCAGAGTATCATATGTGTTTAGAATGGACTGTCTTCCTCATCCATTTATTAATTTTTTACTGTTTCACAAGGAAATGAAAGTTCAAGGCAACTTTCTCCTGTCTTTAAACCTGTTTGTATCATCCACACATGCCAGACATTTGAGATCTGCAGACTTAACTCGTACACTTTGCAAACATCTGTCTTGGACAACACACAGCTCATGACAGAGACCAAGAGAAGCAGAAAAATGGCTAGATAGTAGCACTATACCAGTTCCTTCAAAAATGCAAGTGCATACCTTTGCAGAAAAAAAAAGGCATTTGAAACAAATGTTGAAGAGAACAAGGAATCTTAAGAAGCAGATAATACTGGAAGGATAATAATGACTAGCAAACAAAGCATGAGTTTTCAATATGGCACAATAGCAAAGGAGGCCTATAAAATTTTGGAGTACAAACAAAGACACATTACATCACAGGGTAAAGTTCAAATAGGGGGCTTCTTTTCAGGAGATACAAAGCATGCCTGTACACTGAAACAGGAAACAAAAGGACACGCTGATTATAATGGTGAACTGACAGTAAGACTTAGAGATTTTTGAAAAATCTTCTAGAAGTTTTGATTTACAATGACAGCTACTGGAAAGAAAGAAAACCAAACAAAAAGCCCACAAAATTTTGTTTTTATCCTGAAATAAGGGAATCTGTGAAATCTTAGGGGGAAAAATTCTCTTAAAATTTCTCACATAAATCGGCTTATCTTTGCCATCCTCAAAGAAAAAGCAGCCCCGAATGAATCCTGCTTCATTCCTCAGATTCAATGCAGAGATAATGCCAGGTTTACTTTCTAATGATTCATTTCCTTACATCTGAAGAATGTGCCTTTTAAAAATTTAGGGGGGAAAAAACCCCCATGGGTTTTGTTTCGGGTTTTTTTCCTCTCTTGCCAAGTTTTAATTTGATGCATTAATTTCTCCATTACCTTTCTGTCACAAAGTTTATGGTCTCAAAAGCTATGGAGCAAAATCTTTTTCTCATCTCTTCAGGAAGGTAACATTTCAATTTACATTTGTAATTGTGAGGTACAATCATCTCAGTGGGTTGGTAACCTTAGTAATCTTCCTGCTAAAAACCTGTTTGTTAGTTTTATGATAAAATATGCCTGTTATAAAAATTTCCAGAAAAAGAACAAAACTTTTCATGTGCCTGTTTTAATCCTGACATCTGCTATAGGTGACTTGGAGAAAGAAATCTACCTCCGAAAGAGATTGTATTAAGACTATTATCAAATAATTCCACTCCACCTGATCAAAGGCTTTCTCAGCATCTAAGGCTACTAAAATTCATCGTTTTGAGCCTTTGGTTTTTCAAAGATTTTATACTCCCCAAAGCATCACCTAAAAGGGCACTGATGGGTCAGGGAGTCTTCTGCTCTTTGATGAGAAAGAACCAAAAGCTCCTTTTAATCTTAATATTCAACTTCAGTACACAGACACACACACACAGAAGAATAAATAATCTCAGGAAGACTGATCTCAGTCCAGGCACAAGCAATAGTGGAAGACTTTTTTGTCAAAGATGCAATCTAAGAATTACCTTTGCAAGCAGGGAATTTGGAAGGAGATGAAAAAAAAAAAATGAATGAGAATCCCTCTCTAGTTATTACTTCAGTCTGAATTCCAGTTTGAGTTGGACTCGGACAAAGAAGATTGGAGACAAGCATGCTATCAACAATACAGCAGCAGTGATACACAAACCACTGCTAATGAACTCCCCTTATGCATCCAGGGAGCCCTTCTAAAGAAAGCCTATAAACACCCACCTGAAAGCTCTTCTGGTTTTGGGCTGGGTGTCTTTGCTTTGTGTTCTTACCCAAAGTTAATTTGTAATCTACAAAATGAGTGTTGTACTATGAGACAGAAACAAAACCTAAAGGTAAAAAAAAAAAAACCAAACCAGCAACAGAATCTCTTATCAGCCTGAAGCTTCAGTTTTTCAGTCTGCTGCACCTGAACTGGCACATACAGTCACTCAAGTGAGTCTTTTCAAGGTTTCAGCACTGCAGTGAAAGCCAAGGACAGTACGAAAAGTCACCTGTGCATCCTAGTTTCTGTGAGGGAATGTGTAACAGGCTGTGAACTGTCCCTGGGCAAGGTCATTAAAAGTACTTACCTGAAACTCTTTCCTGAGGTATTGACTTCCACTTCAGCAAAGTCAGATTATGGTGATTTGCCAACAATTTTACAACTGCAAAATTCAGGGAGGTATTTTAATTGCATTTTCCTCTGTGATCAGTTCTGTTGCCATATTCTGAGGCTAAGGTCTTATTGGAATGCTTTAAATAGAACAAAGACTCGTTCAGCTCTTCTGCCCCATCACCCTTCCTCTTCCCCACCCACACCGGTCCAGGTTGTTCGGATGAAAATGTGACTTTTATCTAAAAGGCTTTTCACCTTTTAGAAGCAAGCGCAGGTGAACAGTGCTGACAGGAATGCTTCATAATCACTGGCTGGGCTTTTCTCACTCGATGTACATTTCCCAAAGGAAGTACACTGAAAAATTTGTATCAAGTTTTGAAATGGAGTGGTGTGAACTGACTCAGAGCTTTCAATATGCTGATTTACTCCAGCTGAAGTTCCTGAGCTGCAGAAAAGCCACCTTACACTATATGTGATTCAGCTGCGTAGCAATCAGTGGGATACAGATTCTGCTGGGTTTATTTCCACAAAAGGCAGGAAAGAGGTTTTTATCCCATTTTGCCTTGTGATCAGCCCTGAAACCTTACTGGTGGATGAAATTTCAACTCAGTCTTACTTGCATTAATACAGAGATGGTTAAATTATTTGCTCTCTTCTTGCTCTTCACCCATATATACTCACCTTGTGTAGTAAGAGTAACTATAACTTGCCTCATTCACCTTAATGGCCCATATGGTGGAGGTACAGAGATGATGATCCTCAGGATCCTGAACAGTCTCTCAAGCGATATGGCCTCTTCACTTCCATCTCCTGAATTGCCTGGTGGGGCAGCTTAACTCTTTCTGTCACTTCTGTTACCAGCCTGAGGTCAACACTATGCCTGCAAAATCACAAAGAAGTATTTAATGTCAGGTACTGGTTCCCCTGAAATGTTTCTGTGGAAGCAGGACTTAGATTTATGCTGAGGAGGAGGAGCAGGAGTGGAAGCATGGGTTAATTAGGTCCCTTGGATAGATTGGATCTAGTTTCTATCTTGTGCTAATCCACCCCAGACTCCTGGCGGTAAGATCCAAAGCAGCATAAAGCAGATAACAGAAGAAGGCAGAGGGGGTTGGTCAAGGGTGTTTGTAAATAAATCTGGAACCTGGGATCTGCAGCCTGCTTGGTTATAGTTTTGTGAAAACACAATTACGGCATAAAATGAAAGCAGGCTGTGCAATGAAAGCAAGAGGAATGCCATCACCCAGGTTGGCTTATACTGCAAACCACCCTGGTCAATCATCTGAGATGAATGGAGGTATCCGCTGAATAACCTCACTTTGCAACTTTTATGTGAAGGCTTGATAAATGAAGTCAGGGAGAGGTACAAGAAAGTGATTAAAACCAGCCTGCGCAAAAGGCAATGATAACCTCCCTGAGCTTGAAACTTTTTCCCCCCTTCTGCCTGACTTTGTTGGATAATTAACCCTTTCATCCTTTGGTCTCTGTACACAAACATTTGTGTATTTGTACAAAGCAGCTGTCTCCTGACAGGCAATTTGTCACTGTTAATAAATTGGACTCAGTGGCAAGGCCAGCCACTTCCAACAGGGAACAGTTGGTACGGTGATCTGGAGTTTTGTTGTGGCCTCACTGTAGCAGAAGACTTCTTTTTTTAAAGTTTAGCTCACTCAGTTCTTGTCTCTGAGTTCTCCAAGATGCCCAGTAGCTCACTTGGGCATGTCCTTTGATGGACCCTCTTGGAAGAACATGCCCTAGACCACATTGGCCATATAGTTTTAGGAGGTGCCAGTCTGTTGTTGTAGGGAGCTTGAATGGGGTTTAGACTGGATATTAAGAAAAATTTCTTCAACAAAAGGATTGTCAAGCATTGGAACAGGCTGCCCAGGGAAGTCGTGGAGTCCCCATCCCTGGAGGTATTCAAAAGACATGTAGATGTGGTGCTGAGGGACATAGTTTAGTGGTGGACTTGGCAGTGCTGAGTTAACCAGTTGGACTTGATGATTTTAAAGATCTTTTCCAACTAAACAATTGTATGATTCTTTTCACTAAAGCAAAAGGCAATTCTGGCATTACTGTCAGGCAGGGACAAGGATTTCTCTTCATGGACCTGAAACCATCATCTGTCACCTCTTGCAGTAAAATTAGTTACTGACTTGGAGGATGACTTGAAAATGCAGAAAAGTATTTTACCTACACTCAGAGATCAGTAGATTTTCCATTCCTAGGTATAGGCCATTGTGCTCCTAGGTGCTTACTGGGGTTAAAAAGAAAGGTAATAGCCAAGGGGTCTCACAAGCAGACCATTGCCCAGATGTGGTCAGGTGCAGCTGCTTATGGTTTGGTTGCTTCACTTTTTGCTCTGCCCAACTAACTGCACTAGGATACCAAATCAAGCACTTACTGGAAAAACAGCTGTCAAGAGTCTGCCTCTGAGATGGGCTCTCAGGTGAAGATCTAGAAGTCAGCATTAACAAAATACACAGAAGCTTTCTTGCATGTCAGAGAAATAAGCTTTTCTAGGGGGATTCCCTCCCCCCCCGGCCCTTAGACTTAGCCCAAAGAATGACAGCAGCATCATTGCCTGTATTGAACAAAGCTCTTTAAACCCTTGCTGAGAAGCAAAATCTCAACTGAGAAATGTCAACAGAGCTCTTACGAGAGCCTGAAAATTAATTGTTCTCTGAAATGGCAGTCCTCAATTTAGGCTTAATCTCTCTTGCATTACTCAGGTAGCTATTGTGAAGTATCACCCTGCTTGCTGTTCTTGCTGACAGTTTCTGTATCCCTTCACCACGCCCACTGGAAGGAAAACAATCACATAAATCCCTCCTGCATGGCATGCTCAAACTCGTTTCTTATTGTGGGGCAAATTTATGGTCACATTTACTATGTAATCTTTGAAGGGAACTGGCTGGTGGTTGAAGGTCTAAAATTACAGATGACCTGGGTGTAAGCAAAAGTGGATTTGTTAAAAAATCTGTATTTAAGGGAAGAGGGAGAGGGTGAGAGAGGAGAACTAGATGTTCCCTGTGTAGTTTATGACCTTTAGTAAAAAAAAAAAAAAAAAAAGACAACAACAAAAAGAGAACCTTCAAGAAAGGTAGAAAAGCAATTTTCATTCCATGGCTCTAAATATCTGTTTATCCCACTGCCATGATGTGAGCATGCCCGGTTGGGATGATTTAGCACTCTGTTGATGACTACCAACGGAAGGACTCCATGTGAAAAGGTAGTCTGCCATGGCTAATGGGCTCTTGTTTCAAAGGGATGCTATGTGTACATTACTAGTGTATGGAGAAGGTGCAGAAAGGCCTCAGCAGACATTAGGAATGGAGTGTTGTTGATGATGAAAAGGCACTTTGCTGTTGAGGGAATGGTGGGAGAGAAAAGGCGTATCTGTCTTTTTGATTAGAAATGCATGCTTCCTTTCATCATCTGAGCTGAAAAATTGGCTTCTGCTCTTCGTTTATGAAACCATTTTTCTTTTCCTTTCCTTCCCAGGTTTGCAAACTCTTTAATAAATTAGTTACTGTGAGGTGCATGGGTGCAACAATCACCTTAGAGGCTTTTCCCAAATGCATCTTTAATATTTTATGAGTATTTAAATACATTTATTCAATGTGAACAGCCTGATTTATTAACACTGGCACTCTGGTATGGAAAGGGGGTTCAATAAAAATTATGTTGTGTCAGAAATTTCTAGCAGCTAGATCTCAATTTACCAATGGATTCTTGGAAGTCAGAAAATAATGGGACCCACCCCATCTTAATATTTAATCAGGTTTTGGTGCCAGACAGGAGCAGCCGTCGAAAGAACGAGGCTCAATGAGGGGAGCCCTGTATTACATTAAAATGCACATCATGTGTGTTCACTTCTTAGCTGGGGGGGGGCGGAGAAGTGGGTTAGTTATTATGGCAAATGAGGCGCTCAGACCTGCTGCTGAATTATGATGCTTTGTCAGGCTCTGAGAGGTGACCAGATGAAGTTAAAGTCTCATTGCAGACATGTGCAGGAAATCTTGAACGTCCAGGTGGGAAACTTGTTTCCTTTTTGTTATCCCAGGTCCAAAAGATACCTTTCCTTGTGCTACTCAGAAAATAATGTATGACAAGAGAAACTTGGAACCTGACATGATAGCAGAACTGCTTTGTAAAGCACTTTGTAATGATGCAATGGGAAGGGTGCTACCAAACTTAATGTTGTCCTACATAACTGGTGTGCCAAGGGGTAGGGGAAGGGCAGGTTTAGTGGTCCTCAGTAGGTCAGTACTCTGTCGGTTACTATTTGGAATTACCCCAAATTCTTTTTCACTCTGAAATGCCATGGAAGATTACTTTTAATTAACCTGGTACATTACCCTCATCAAAACAAATTGGTTTTATTTCTGTATGAAAACACCAAACCACTTTCTTAATGCAGACTTTGGGTATGAATTTAAAATGCAAAAGTTTTAGTGAAGCAAAGCTTTTTGCAGTAGCATTCACTCTTAAATGGAACAGATGAACACAGGAGCACGGCTGCAAAATAGCTCTGCACACCAGCAGGGCCTTCCTAAAGCACTGCACCCAGTGTGGAGTGATTCAGATGGGTTAGGAGTCTGCTCGAAAACTGACAGCATGTTGTTTCTGCTGAGCACCACTGACGCAGCCTCCTCAGTCCACCCCACAAGGCGGCCACTAAATAGGCAAATGAAGAGCAAAGAAGAAGACTTCAGCCAGCCTCAGTGGGACCTATACTGGATGAAAAGGAGAAAAGAGGACATCTCAGATGCCACAGATCTTTTCCTGGAATATTTCAGCATGACCCAACAATGAAGAAACCTTCCAGTGGTCAAGACTCCCTCGCCGTAATTTCATGCTCATGTGCAAGGGTTGAGTTCTTGTGTGGTTGAGTAGTGTGGTTGAAGTGCCTGGAATAACACTGGTGGGAACTGGCCAAAATTTTGGCCTGCAGGTGAAGTCCGGGTGACTATAAGCTAGTCTTTGGTAGGAACTTTATTATTTTCCTTTTCTCAATTATGTTTATTTCTATCCCTTTAAGTAAGCAGTGTGTTTAGTTTTCCTGTGTGCTTGCTTTATTTAAAGAGAGAAAGAAGAGTTGAACTGCTAGTCCTTTGTAATGTTAATTAAGAAAATTGGATGATGCTCCGTTAAGATGACTAGACCAGGACAAGAGCCTACCCCACACATCTGGTTCTGACAAAATTTGGTTGGAATGGTTTACTGTAGGGGAAAAAACCCTTAGTTTGTGTTGTGATAGTTGCCTGTTCCTGCTGATACCAGGACCTCAGTTCTCTAAAGTGAATATTTGGAGGAGGAAGATAAATGGAGAAGTGGAGCAGAATGCTGTGCGTGGTTTCTTCATGCTCTTTATGGTTAAGTTGAATTTGGTTTTGTGGCGTGTATATCTGGGAATGTTTTGATGAGATGGTGGTAGATCCACAGCAAGGTCAACTCTTTCTCTGTCACTACTCACAGATCTCCACCTGATCTGCCATAAGGCAAGCTGACTGCTCAGAGTGGGATTGTTAGTCTCTTCCACATGGTAGTAGTTTTAGCTGTTATTGATATATACTTACAGTGTTTCTTAATAGTAAACAGATATTATGACCTACTTCATATAAGAGAGTAAAATGCAGAGTAGCACTAGTATCAGCTGTGATCATGGTTCAGAAAAGAAACTTTTTTTTTCCATTCCAGGGAGGGGGTGTGTCCCTAGGCATGCAGGATTATACGGTCATGCATTTTGGGGACAGAAGTCCAAATTTCTTCTGAGGTATCAGCCATGCCTTCTTGCCTCGGAGCAGCAGCTATTTAGGAGTTACCTATGCTTTGGTGAGTAAAGAGGCATCTCCTTCTGCTTTATCCTATTAAGCCAGTTTAGGCTATCATTTGCTTTTTATGCCATACAAAAGGGAAAAAAAAAAAAAAAAAAGCATGTCACAAAGTTGACTTCTAAATTCACTGATCTGCTTTTTAAAATTTTTAGCACCTTAGTCTCCATGTTCTTAGTAATGGTACAAGCACATAATGTGCTGTGGCAAGTTATGTCCAAACAAGGCAGGCATTTTAATAGAGTCACAAGTAAAGAAGATTCTATCTTATCTCAGGAAAATATCGCTGGCATCTACTCCAAACTGAAAAACATATGAATAGATTTTCCCTAAAGTTTTTACAAGTCGGGGCTAGATAGGAAACAAGTAGAGGAGAGAATACCTGAGGAAATAGGGCAAGTTTCACAATTCAAATATATGACGCTTAACTATATTGGTATTAGGAAGAAATATTAGGAAAACTATCATTATTAAAACATTGTGGAAAGTTAAAGAAGGTGGTATAGGCTTTTCAGCTAAGTTTCCCTGTTCAAAAGTTCATCTGGACTGCTAAAGAATTTGACCATCTAGATATATGCCTGAAAGCACTGACATGTCAGACCCCTCCTTCCCAAGGAAGAGAACAGTTGGAACAGAGGAACAGCTTCTGCAGTGTTCCACTGATCAAGGGCTTTCTTGAAGAAATGGTCTTGCTCTGGTCTTCAGGACAGTTACAAAATACTACTTTCTGTTTAAGTGAGGCCAGACTGGTTATCTCAGAAATCTGAATGTGATTTTAATTATAGCTTTTATTATTGAAGCAGCTGTAACCAGGATTGTAATAGTCAATTATATATGGAGCTTTATTGGCAAAGGGTGTTTAATATTAAACAATCATTGCTAACTGTGAACATACCCAATACAATAATGAACTTTATTTGGAAGATCAGCATGAGATAAAAGAGTTAAATTTAGCTGTACTGTCTGTAACAATAACATGAGGGGATATTGTGGATTCATTTTATTTGGAAACAGAAAACTCTGAATGTTGTTAGATTATCTTTTTGAGAGCATAAAGTAAATGTTTGGTAACCAGAGATTTGTATTGCTAGAATCACTTTCACTAAAGCTACAGTAACCAAATGTTTAAATGGGCAGGGATAAACTGTCGAAGCACATAACAACATCTTCAAATAACATGGAAGTAGCTAGAGCTGCCTTTATCAGAGTCCTCCTCTGACAATTGCTAAAGGTTCAGTTCTGTTCCCATTGAAGTCCATGGACAATCACCTGGTAACCCGAAATGATTCATGGCATGGGACCAGGGAAAATCAAGAAGTCTCAAAGCACTGAGAAATGAGCGCTGGTGTCCCACAGCATGTGAGTTTATTATGGACATGCAGACTGATATTGTCAGCCCACAGGATTCCTAATTGTGGCTTGAGCCCTGTGCAAGAGCCACGTCGAAGACAAAAACCTTATCCCCCCCACCAGGAAAATAATTTTTTTCAGTATTCCAATTCTAAGTAGCTGGACATCTTTGGTAGTTCTTAATGCCTAGGTTTTCATCTTAACTAAAGGGTCAGAAAACCTCTTACACTATTTTTAGTTTATTTTTATTAAAGCTGACAATCTCTGATAACCAATGATAGGCTCAAATCAGAAAGGCTCATGTGTCAAAATCTACCCTAAGATCTATGAAGCACTGAGAAAGTAAGTGCTGTCTGAGCCATATTCCTGGTACAGCAGGGCTTGTTTGGTTGCTGGGGTTTTTATTATTTATTTTAAATTTATATTTGTGTTGATGGCTACACTGTTCCCCATAGATTTCTAATGAAAAACTGGCTGCTCATGGCCTGGATGAGAATACGACCTGCTGGATCAAGCACTGGCTGGACGGACGGGCCCAGAGAGTAGTGGCCAATGGTACTGAATCCAGCTGCCGACAGGTCACAAGTGGTGTTCCTCAGGGCTCAGTGCTGGGGCCGTTTCTATTGAACATCTTTATTGATGATCTTGATGAGGACATAGAGTCTACCATCAGTAAATTCACAGATGACAC
>WTSP01002187.1:256247-275296 GCA_025331215.1 Actenoides lindsayi
AGTGATCTTGTAGAGAGGGTTAATGGTTGGACACGATGATCCCAAGGGTCTTTTCCAACCTAAATGATTCTGTGATTCTATGATTCTATGGGATGTTTGGCCTGTAACTTGAGTTCCGATGCAAATGAGAAGACAGTAAAATGACCGTGGGATACAGGGGCAAAGCAGGCTGCCCTGGCCATGACTAGGACCCATACAGTGGGTTTTACCCACACCCACCCTCCAGACCATGCTTCCACATTGGCAGGAGGACAAGCCACATCTCCTCTTTTCAGTCTCATTTTTTTCAATTCTTAGGGGTTAAATTAGGAGTCAGCAGTTCGAGTTTATATTTGGGCTTGGGTCTTTCTCTTCAGTCCCACTCTCCTTCTGATTGCTGCTGTTTGGACCCTGTGGACCAATATTCTGCAAACAGATGGTGTCTTTATCAGCATGTAAACTGAAATACTCCAACCAGAGCTCCCTCCTGCTTCTCATTTTCCAAAATGTAGCTCAAATTCTTAATTGTGTAACCTGAACTTCTCTGTAATCTACGTATCAGTGTGTGTGGATGTAATGGACATGTCAGTGCTGTGTACACTAACACTTTTTAATTCATATAATGGACCTGTTTGCTAGAAGAATAAACACATCATTCAATTTAACAGCAAACTGGGGGGTACAAAGGAGAATGTTTGCTGAAAGGTTATCTAAAATGTGGAAGCAGTTATTTTCTTTTTGCAGATTTTGGGGGTGATCTGCAGCAGTAGTGTTCTTCTTAATTTTGAGAATTGTCTAATCATGTCATTTGAATGATGGGGGAGAGGCAAGGAAATGGAGAGAATTTCTTCTTGCAAGCACTTTTCAGCTTTTAAGAGGTTTTTGTGTTGCCAGTGCAAGCCTACAATTGGGTATTGCAGAATATGGTACTTTTATGAAGAGAAAAGGATTAGGAAGAAACCCAAAGGTGTGAAATGTAACACAAAGCAATATTTGGAATTGCACTGTTCGGAGACAGAGCTGAAGTCAATGTGAGTTTGATCTGTGAAAGCACAGCAGGACCGCACCATATATAGGAAAGCACAATCTGTCAAAATTAAGTGTGTAGTTTATGGTATGCTTTTTGTTTGAAATAAGATATTACCTCCTATTTATAGTAAAGCAGACTACACAGTTCTATGTGTCTGCGTTTAAGAATTTCAGACAGAGAGTAAAGATACCTTTTACCTGGAAACTGTAGAGTCAGAACTCAAAATTGTTAGCAGTGATATAAATTAATACCTGTGATTTTACAGGCATATAAATCTCAGGCTCCTGCTTACATAGCCCTGCTCTGTCTGCAGTATTGGCTGGATCTGAAGAGCACTGCTGGAGGACTACAAGGAAACAAATGAACTTGCAATGCATAGTATCTTAAGGGAAACTATAAATGGGATAGGTCAAGGACTAGGCATGTAAGCGACAGGAAAAAAATCTTCCTTTTAGTTTATACAAGTTCTGCTTCCATGTCTGTGCAGATTCCTAATAAGGAATAGTAACTTTTCGAGGCACTACGCCTGTACATATTTCCTGACCTTATAATTCTCACAGTTCTAGACATTCCAAGGTAGGGGGTCATTCAGACAGAGTTGTAATTTCTTGTGCATATTTATTTCCAAAGTATCTTTTGCATAGTTTCCCAGTGAAATCATGTTCTGGGGCTGTGGAATGCTAAATAGGTTATTTTTCAAGCTTGCATATAAAAGGCCTGTCAAAGTGGACTGTTTTGGACTTATCAAGTAGAAGTGTCAGAGCCAAACCATGATATTTGTAGATCGTCCTTCCCAGTCCCATTATGAGCTGGGCTCCCAACCTTCTAATGGGAGGTAATGTAAGAAGGTTAAGGAGCTCTGGTTTTGTTATTGGTAAGGATTTTTAACTATGATAAAAGTTTTGAAAGCATATGTTGGCTCAAAAGGATTATGACCTGAGCCTTCGCCCAAAAACTACATTTTGTTAACCCTTTGGCGTTAGATTTGTGCTCCTTTTCCTTCCAATTCTGTAAATAAACACCTGACAAATTTTGGGGGGAAACGGGTTGTAGAAGTCCAGGCTCTCTGTAAATAACCTTAACTTGTTGTGAAAGCACATTTTGAAATAATTTTCCTAGTCCTTCAAGACACATACTTTTTTTCTTTTTTTTTTTGAAGCAATTACATTTATCTGATCAAAGAATTAAAATACATCAGGGACCAGCCAAGACATCATGAATTTTGAATATTCATTTCTCAAAATCTGTCAGCCAAGCAGCAGCCTGAAGTTATCTACTGAGTGAAAGAGATTTACACGAAGTATTTGTCTGGCCACTTTCAAAACCTAAAAAATCCCTGCTAAAAATCCTACAGATAATGTATTCATCAAGGAGAAGCCTAACAAGAAGAAAGAGTTTGCCCTTAATGCTGTGTATGCCCTGCTCAAAGCAGCAGTAAGGAATGTTAGTCAGACCTCAGCTTTTATCAAGATGTGTTTAACTAATCTAAATTGAAATGTGGGCACTTTCTTTCTGAACTCCAAAAGCATGTAATGCATTTGGGACTGAGGTTTTCAAGATCTTGTTGAGAAGTATGCGTAGACTTTCTGCTTAGAAAAAATTCCTGTGAAAAAAATCCAACCTTTTCCTAAGCACTTGCAAAGAATGGCAAGGGGAAGATCCCGTAGAAATCGGGAGTGTTTTCACAGATTGCTGGTGACAGTAAGTATCATTTTATAAAATACCAGTTAGGCTGCATGTGACATATGGAGACAATTTCTGCCTCAGCTATATTTTCCTTTCCTTTTGATCTAATGGGAACAGCTCATGTACACTGAGGCAGAGCTTGGTCTACAGTATCCTGTTTGGTTTGCGTACTGGAAGAAGTTTGGAATAGCTAAGTTGACACCTACTATTGTAACTGAGAGGGCAGAATGGTGCAATGAGCCTGATTTAGTCATAGGGAGGGAGAGTTACGAGGTGATATGAGTGAAATGCATTAAGTGCTGCCTTTTTCCTTTATCATTAGAAAAATCATTGAAATGTAAGACTGGTAGGAAACTCCATAGGCCATATATTCTGTTCTCCTGCTTGAAGGCAGGATCAATTATACAGCCATCCGTGGCAGGCCTTTAAATATTACTGGAATGAAGAGAGATTCTTTACATTTAGAAGGGGGAATACTGCCAGCACAGATACCTTCTGGAAAAAAAAAAAAAAAAAAAGAAGAAGAAAAAAAACCCCAAAACATAAAAGAGAAGTTATTCCAGCTCTCTAAAACCTATCATTCAAATTAGTTTGATGATTTGCTTGGGATCATTTGAGAAGCCTGTCTAGAAGATACAAGTGGAACATAAGGCAGGATGCGTGAAAGTGTAAAGTAAGGAGATATGATCATAGAAAGGCAAGGGAGCAGGTTGAACAGACTTCCAGTTGAGGTGGTGACCTCCAAAGACAATAGTATATTTAGGCAACAACTGAATGAGCGTATGGAATTCAAAAAGACAAAGAGCTCTGGGTTGTATTTTTGAGCTATGAATTACCTTGTGACTCTTCCAAAGGTTAGAAGTGAGGTTTTTGCCTGGCTCGCCTCCTGAATTAGTATTGGAGATCTGTGTGCATATCTGTGTTTGCTTACACAGGACTGGATTTATTCCTCCAGAACAGAAAGGCACAGTAATTTTAAGATTTTTCTCAAAAAAAAAAAAAAACCCAAACCAAACAGTTTTAAAGTTTCTTAATGTAATGCAGGAAAGAGAGAACAACAAACAGCACTGCACTTCAGATCCGTGTGGATCCTGCTTGCCTCTCCTGTAGTGATATCACTGTCTGATTGATGAAAGTTATTTTTCTAAAGCCAGACCATTTCATTTGACTTTCTCAGAGCTGCAGTTTTCTCTGTTCTGCTTTTAAGTGTAAACACTACAATTATTTGCAGAGTGTTACTGGTCATTTATGTTATCAATCTAATATTCTTGTATTATACATCTCAATGCCATTATTAACTGTTTTGGGTCATTTTTTATTTGTGTACCAGAAAACTGCTTCCAGTGTTATTACTTATTGGTCATAATCAATTAGGGAAGTTTTTAGACTATGGCAGTCTTATATAAATACACTGGCAAAGTTCAGCTCCTATGATTTCTGACAATTAAATTGTTCTGTCACTTTGGGACCTTCATTAATCTCAACTTGTCATCCTTGTTTATGCAGGTTATAATGGTCTGTGTGTGTAAGTGAAATGAGATGCTAAAAGCCCTTGGCTGTTTAACTCTTTGATGACAGTTAAGCGATAAAAGTGAAGCAGGAATATGTTGTTGAAGGGGAAAGTTGGGTTGGTTTTTTTTCATCCCCCAAAATAGCACCAGGGAAATTATTGCACTGTTTAATGACCAGCGATGAAGTAAGACAAGGGAAGGTTTTACAGAGGGGTGAAGGAAACTGAATTGATGGTACCGTTATCACAGTCCTTTGTGTGTCTGTATGAGTGCACATAGAAATAAAGATGTGGCAACATGGATTACTTTCTCTTCCAGGAAAGTGGTATCAAGACATCATGTTCCAGCAGAGGAATCTAACAGCCAGAGATTTTCAGATAACACTGAAGAATCGGTGTAACTTGGATGAAGGACGCTGCTAAAGTCTCTTGAAACTTTGACACATGGGTGTTACTGGTAGGCCCTTTGGTTTCGATGATTCTGGCAGACTGATTACTTGGGGTCACCGCAGACATGCTTCTGAGGACTTTGGGAAGTGAAAGTCCGTTTCCAGAATTGAATTTAGTATTTATGTTCCAGGGGGAGTTTATAATTTTCTTCTTTCTTAAATTATCTCCTAGAGCATGAAGACCTACTTTCTTGTGTCTTCAAACACAGATGGTGGTTTATTATCTTCTGCCCTTCTCTGCATCTTTTAAGAAGGTTTTAAAAGTTTTTTTGGAGTGGTCATTCTACAGCACAAGCACTGTTACTTGTACCAGCCTCAGGCAGAGCTCATCACTGACCCTTTCTCCCGGAGTGGACTCTCACTTTACAGCCCTTTGACCTATCATTGGATCCTCACCTGGCACCATGCACCAAAGATACAGGTACCTTATATTCCATGCAGTTCATCAGTCCCATTGTTTTCTCTTGGGCAAGTGCCTGATGAAATTGAAATCCAGCCTAGCAGATCTTTATTCTCATTTGCAACTAGAAATGAGGGGCCAGGTCAAAGCAAGCAGCGCAGTGTCCCATGCTGGCAAAGCTGGAGGTGGAGCACAGGTCTCCTGACTTGCTCAGAACCTCCATCTATATGCAGCTGGCCAAGGTTAAAAAATAGGAATAGGTTTAGAGTTATCCATCTCAAATCTAAAAGGAGTGTAATGATATGCTATTCTCTTCACCCTGAGAAGCATACGAGTGACATCCTCTCTCTGAGCGCTAATTACCATAATTCTTAGACCAGAGAGAGATCCAGAACACTGCACAAATTATCACCCACTATCTTTAATAAATGTGGATGGTAAGTTACTTGCAAAGGTGCTGGTTAATAATCTGGAACACATATTCCCAGACCTAATTCATTTCAGTCAGGTGGGATTTATTAGGAATTGAACTGTCATGCAGTGGTATGAGACAACTCTTCAGTACAGTAAATTCACACAGAAGCAAAAGAGAAAGCTAGTGCTTCTCATGGTGGTATAAATGACTTAGACCATACAGAGACAAACTATTTCTGACTTTTCTACACACTTGGCTATGGACAACTCTTTGACACTGTACAGGGAAAGCCAGTCAATCTATTGTAAAAATGCCGATGCCGGTGGGTTAGTGGCCAGGCTTCCTTAGTTACAAAAAGGAGAAATGGCAGAGCTGCCCTCCCATTTCTACTTGATCCAGAGTTCACATCGTAACTGCGTTTCTTTTTTCTTTTCTGAGATTAATTTATAAAGAAAACCAAGTCCCATGTGCTGCAGGGATGCCCATTTTGGATGTGGCTCCCCTTCTTCCTTGCCTAGAGAGGAAATAAAGGGATGGGCTCCCACCAAAGATGCCTCAGTGTGTATGCCTCAAGTTCAGTAGGATAAATGCAAGTCTTGGAGGCAAACTGCCAGATGTTATTTGTTGAAGCTGCCTCTAGGCTGCTCTGAAGCATACCAACACATGTGTCAGGGCAGAATGAGAGTCAGGGCAACTTTCCAATTTTTCTTGCTCCCAGAGGCTCTCCAGGGGAAGCTGAGTTATGGAAAAGAGAAACAAAGACCATGAAAATGAGAGGTTGGTATATTTTAGGTTCTAATGCTGAGGCAACTATAAAGCATCATTTATGTAATTTCACCTTAAATTTTGAACACAAAACAATATATATGTCTTTTTAGGTACTTCAGCATGTGGTGAGGTGCATAAATCAGATGAAAATGCTTGTGCTCTCTCCTGAAGCTGTGAGGACAGCATTACTACTTCTGCTTTGACAATGCCAGCTGATCATATACTTTGGGAATGAGGTAAAGCTTTAATGGGCCTTTTGAAATAGCTTTTAAAAAGCCACATTGGATTTTACTCAAGATCATGCTAAGAAAATCTTGAGGTTAGGCAGTACATATCCGCCCACTGCCTTTGTACATACATGTAAAATAAACAGACTGAAACATTTGTAGTGTTGGTTGCAAAATAAGTGATTCACCCTACAAAAGAGAAAAGCACTTGCCCAAATAAATATAACATAGTGGTGAAGTGGTGAAGTTCTTGAAGTAACAACCCCACAAAGATGCTATTGCTTATATTCTTCTTACATTATCATCTTTCCATGAAGAGGCAGTTTACTTCGACTGACATCTATGGGGAAAGTACTTTTAGAATGTGTTTGTGTGTTGGCCAGTGTAACCAGATGCTGATGCCTAATACTTACCTATCAAAAGTGAAAAGACAGAACTGAATTTAATTTGAGAAGGGAACTCTCAAAAAATTTTACTATACAATGCAAAGGGTGGATATTCTTAACTTCCATTTCTTTGCAGTAAGATATGGAATTAAAGAGATGACATTGATATATTCATTATCCTAACTGATATATGGTTTTCTGTTTTTTCTTTTTACCCTCTGTTACAGCTTTACCTTAGCGACATTCTCCATCTTAATGTTCACATCAGACACTTTTGGTACTATGTAAATTACATTTAGTGCATAATTATGCACAGCCTCTGTGTTGCATAAATAAATTCTCATCAGTTTTGCATGTGAACCCTGAAATGAGCACACCTGTACTAGCTCAAGACCTGTATGCTGATTAATTGCACCAGGACCACTTAGCTTGGGTGAGATTATGCACTGAGCTCTTCCACTTCCACGATCTGGTCTCTCATGTCTGCACAATACTGTCATCTTATAGATGTATATAGGGATATGTCAGAAAACAATTACCACCCCTTCAAATGTGGTCATAGAGAGTGGTGGTGCTCTCAGGAAGTGAAGAGGGGTCAGCTGAAGATGGACAGTTGAGACTTTCACTCAATTCACAGTTCCTTGTAAGACCTGGAAATTCACTTCACAAGATTATTTTTAAATCCTAGTTGAATGCAGTGTTCAAAATTATGTTTGTATGATCAATGGGTTTGATGAAAAATAGAAATTTTCATGTTTTGTCTTCCAAGAAGCAGTTTTCCAATTTTCATTCAGCACTTTTGAGTGAAAATTCCCATGTTCATAATGAATTTTGGACATTTTGAAGATTAATTTGGAGAAAGGAAGGATGAAATGTGTAAAATGTGGCTCACAAGTCATTTATTTCTTGATTACATCCATCTAATATCCTCAGTGTGTATAAATCAGTTCAGTTTAGCAATACCAATTAAACAAAATGTGGCTTTAAAATCTCACAGTATATTTAAATGAAATGAAATATTTAAATTTTTAAAATGAGCAGTCTCACATAATTAATTAGTTTTATGTTTTCCATCATCACCGAAATACAGAGACATACAGAGGCTAGCTAATGTGGATATAAAAATATATTTGTCTGTGTGTGTGCACTCGCACGTCTCTGTATACAAAACACACACTTCTATGTCCCCACATGCAAAAACACATATGCACATATATATATATATATATGTATATGTGTGTGTATATATATACACATGCATAAAGTCACTGGTGAAGCTACTGGTGGCTATCTCTCCAGGCAAATAAAGCTCATAAATTGACACATTTTGCTTAATCTGTATGTAAAGCATGTTACACATCTCTGTTGTAATGCAGACATCTTAACTTTAAATGAGACGAAAACAAACATAAAATTAGCACTTAGGGAACCCCCTGCCACTCAATTTGTGCTGGGTTTAACACCTTCTTATTTTATATATCCTTCTACATAAACAGTTTTATATCAGCCCTTGATATGGTGCCTTCAAAGAATTAAATGTCGAGCTGTTTAAAAGCACTAATTAGCAGCTTTAATACAAAGGGGAGCATAGTTATTAGTAAAATCTTGTAAACCTAAAATACCCTTTGGGCCCAGTCATTTGTGTGTGAAATAACTCAATAAAAATATTATATTGTTAATCACAAAAACCTTCCAGGGAAATTCTAAATCTGAGAAGAAATATAAACTGCACTGTTCAAAACAAAGGAGGAAAAGTGACCATCCACATTAAAGCAAAGCCATAAAAAATCCCAAGAAGAATATAATCATTGATAAAATGCAGCTTGTTTCCTAGAGAGGGTTTTTGCAGTCTGTAACCTTATGCACTTACAACAACAAACATATATTAATGGTGTTTAGTTTGTACACGGCTAGCAAGGTATTTATTAAATCAGCACTTCATTCCTTTCAATAATGTGCAACAATGGCAAGGCTTTTTCAAAAGGTAGCTTTTGGTAGTGGTATGACAGTATTTATATTTATTTTTGTGCAATGAAAATTATATACCTGTATATACACCTCTAATGGATGTACCGTTACAGATATTTATTGGGATCGATCTCACCTAGATTTTCTTTTTAGGAAACTACATACGTGCACATAATTTTGTTTGATAAATTTTAAATTATGCTTGGCAGTGCTGAGCTCAACTCCTTTCAGTACATCAAATGTGTTTTATGTTAATAGCTAGTATTTATGACGCAGGTAAATAATTATATTCTTAAACATTTAAAAATTACACTAATTCAAATATTTTTAAGGAGTTAGTGTTTCTAATTTGTACAATGTAGTATAACTGAGTGGAAATAGATAACAGAAGAAACATGCTTAAGTACAGAGAAAATCTTTTGACTGACAAGTAACGCTTAAAGATAAAATGCTAAGAATCCCAGATGCTAAAAAAATAAAAAAAAAGACATAAGACATTGCTTCTTATAATTTGTCAGTGGTTTCATGAGATAGAACTGAAGACTTTCCCTTTCAATAACTAACTTTCTACTAGTGTTTCCATGAAAGGTGTTTGAATGGTACTTTCAATTTTAAATTTCAGAGGGGAAATTCTGAGGTATGCTACCCTTCTGAAATTTTTTGTATATAAGTTTTACATGTCATCATGTGAAATCATTATTTTAATCCAGTATAGTCCTTCTCCTTGCCTTTCCCAGGAAAAAGAGAATGGAAAAAAAAAAAAAAGCTGGGCATGCATATTTCAACCAGTGTCAGAGTAATGATCATTTGCTGGTCTTAGTGCTAGCAGATTTTTTTTATTTATTTTTATTTAAGGAAAAGTAAATAAGGATAGCTTCTAATATTTAAGGACAATTTTAAGTAGAAATTTCTCCAAATGAGCAATATCAATCCTTTCCAGCTACAGGCTACTATGAGAAACAGATTTATTCAAAACCCCAGTATATTTGCTGTGAATATATTTTTAATGTATTTCTCTAACATGAAAGAACTGGCCAGAGCTTAAACACTTTTTTTTTTTTTTTTTTTTTTTATGTCATGCTTTGCTTTTTACGGTGTTTTATGTTACAACCTAATTAGTATCTTACAGTGCCCTTACATGTACTTAGGGTGTAGGATTTCACTAAATACACTGAACATTTTATTTTGGGGGACCTCCGTGACACAGGGTAAGCAGTTTTAAGCAGGCTAAGAATATGTTTCCAGTCAGTCAAGCCTCTAGAGATAGGTTATCCACCTCTGGCTAATGCACTGCTATAAAACCTTCACCGTTTCTGACTGCGTGATACAGTCTGTTATTAAACTCCTAACCGTGCACAGCCGCAGGATTCAGAAGGGGGGGGGGGGGGGGAGGGAGGCAATTATTTCCAGTACTTCATAAAGCCTACTTTAACAAATTATATGAAGATTAACTAATAGCAGCCCCAGCATTGTATGGCTGGCCAAATTAGGTATGACTTATCAGACCGGCGCTTCGTTGGCTGCTCTTTTGAGCCTGCCTTTGTAGAGGAGGTCTTTGCTGGCCACTGGTTCCATAGATGGTGAACCAGGCCTGATATTTGGGTTGCACCACAACAATAGAGAGCTGAAGTGAGTGGTGCTTTCAGCTCCTCTGTGAACGGTTTTTGGGAAGCCGGTGAGGTCTCTGAGCCTCGGTGGTTTCCCTGCTGAGAATTAGATGTGCCTGCACAAAGGCAGCGTGTCCCACAAATCAAAAGCAGCCTGCGTGGAGAAGGGGCAAGCGATGGGAAGCACAGTCTGCAGTGCCGTGATGGATTAGGGAGAGTGCCTTGTGAAGGCCTCCTTTTCTGAAGGCGAGATAATCTGTCAATCTCAACAGGGCAATTCTGTCAAGAGTACACACCACGCCGGGGTCCCCGTCGTCCTCTTTGGGTTTTTTTATCTGTCCTGTGGAGGGCACCAGCATTCAATGGCAGTCGCTACACCGGGCACTCGATGAGAAGCTGAGGACAGATATTTGGGCACGTTTCAGAAAGGGACTGTCTTTTGCCTTCTCTGCAAAATGGCTGTATTATCTTCCAGCTTTGGAGAGCTGAGGAGAAGGCAGCCTGGGATGCTTTGGAAAGGCTGAGACCGCTCTAACCTTGCAGTAATAAAATGCAAGATAAAGCGTTCATGTTTAAAACATCTTGAGATTCAAATGGGGCAAGCTTGGTCCAGTACCGTGGAGGTAGAGCACTGGCTGGGGTAAGAGGGCTTCCCAGGAGGAAAACCTAGACTGGAGAAATACAGGCTTAAACAGAGTATATGTTTAACCATGACGGGATCGCCCTGCTCTCCCTACAAAGACCTTTCATTTCCATCTGGAATGAGTATAAGATAACCTAGTCAGACCAGGCTCTCAGTCACCAATCAAAACACCGACTCTTGACATTTGCCTAATTATCTTTTCTCATCATCAGTCATCTCTTGAAGTCTTTACTTCATTCAGATGCCAGGTATTTCCGAAATTAATCATGTCATTGAAAGCGGCATCTTTTCATGTAAATGGACTTTATTATCTGGATCGAAAAGCTCCCCCCCCCTCCTCCTTTGAGCTGCAAAAGCGCATTTGTAGGGAAAGTGTCTGAAATCTGACATGCTGCCTTCTCAAGAAAGATTCGTAGTGGTGACCTCCCAGCAAGAGCTAAGCATCCGTCACTAGGAGTGTATGTGTGTGCTGCTTGCACCCTTGGGCTGGATGCATGCTAATTTGCCCCATTGTTTCGGGCTGAGTGGCTTTCCAGCACTTCTCAGCAAAGCCTCTTTGCATAAGCTTCTGTGTGTACAATTATTTTACGTTCACATCGTTCCATCATCCTATCTCTGTTCCTGATATCAGAGGGGATGGAAACGTCTTTGTTTTCTTGTTATACCGGGGATTACAGGCTGGATTTAGCACGTTAGCAAGGACACTCCTCTTGCATTAAATCCCATTTGACAAATGTTTGGGACCATAGATCAGCCCATTGCAGTGCTCATCCTAGGTTTAACTTTCAAACGGGCACTATCTTCAAACCATGTCGATTCAACAAGAAACCAATTCACGGCAACTGACTGTGAATGCCAAGTGTTGCAGAGATGGATAAAAAGTGAAAATGAGAGGAGTACTCAAGAATGTTATTGAAGACTTGGTAGAAGAATGAATTCATTTTGCTCCTTAAACTTGTATTTTCATGAGTTTTGTGATGAGCAGGATTGAGAGTAAGTCAGCACTGATAACATAATGCTGCATTTTAGATAGCTCACTTTTTAAGTTTGTGGTGGTGCATTTATAAATGTCTTTCAAAACCAATCTGTTAATTTATACCCACTGAGCTGCCATCCAGGACCACCTGAGGACAACAGTATTAATTGCTGGCAAGCTCTGTGCTCAAATTAAAAAAGTGAACTTGGACATCATCTGACTGATAGGGAGAAGCAGAATGAGTCACTGTGTCTATACTGTAAAGTCCTAAAATCTTAAGGTAATTGTTTTTAGCGTAGTCAAACCAGGCTCGATCTGAAAGAAGCAACAAGTCTATTAGAAAGTTTTCAGTGTCATGTGTATTGTGTGAGAGTCAGGTTCAGTATTCCCTGGTAACGATTTAAGAGCATGAACAGACCAAAAGTGTTTTGTTTTGGGTTTTTTTTTTTGTTTGTTTGTTTTTTAATAACAGGCATTCTGTTATCTATCAGCAAAGATAGCAATGAATATTTAGACATAATGCATAGATAATACATTGTTGCACGCTAAAGGCAGAAAGAAACAATGCCATTATCTGGTTTGCCTTTCTGCCTAGTAAAGGCCACAGAACTCCTTGGAGGTTTTATATGATGCCACATCTTTTAGCAGACCTTCCAAAGCTGATGTTAAAACACCATGATGGTGAAGCCACCACAGTATCCAGTAAACTGCTCCCATTGCTAACAGCTCTCTCACAGTTAAAAAATTCCCCTTCATTTTTGGCATGAATTCATCTAGCTTCAACCTCTGGGCATTAGATCTTGTTTTACATATGTCTTTGTTAAACTGAAGAGCTCTCCATCAAATTTCTGTTCCTTGTGAAGGTTCTTGTATACTTGGTCAAGTCACTCCTTAACCTTTTCTCTATTAAGCTAAACAGTGCGAGCTTCTTGAGCCTCTCACAATTGTTTTCTAATCCTCCCAATGTTTTCTAGTCCTTTAGCCATTCTCTTGGCTCTTCTCTCTAATTTATCAACAGCCTCTTGAAACATAGGCTTTCCAGAACTGGATTCACTATTCCATTAGTAGTCACACCAGTGCCACAGACAAAGATAATATTACCTTGGGCATCTAGGTTATATCCCCCTGTTTACATATCCTAAGGGCTGACGTTACCCTGCCAGCTAGAGAGCTAATGTGTAGCTGAGCATCCACCATCCTGTCATGTTCTTTCTGGAGCCATTTCTTTTCAGGAGAGAGTTGTCCCTTTCTATAACTATTCCCTACAGTCTGTTTACCTGAAGTTATCATTTTACACTTCCCCTGGCTTATTGTTTCCTTTCTGCATCAGTGACTTGCTGTCTCTATTTACCACTGTCCCAGTCTGTGTCAGCAGCAACTTCATCTTTTCTAACAAGTGCTGAAAACATTAAACAGCACCCATCCATCCAAGAAATAATGCTCAGTTCCCAAATCCTTGATAAGAATTCCCCATATAAAGTGAAAGATTACCAGTTGACCTCCCCCTCATTCCTTACTAAGAAAATCATGCACTACAAACCACAGAGAAGAGACAATGTCCTTAACTCTGCCCCAGAAAAATCTGGGGGATTTTTCATCCTTGTTTTTCTTTCTACACTCTCCTGAGAAAGTACATATACCTGGTTTCAGAGAAGAGATACTGGGAAACTGTCATCTGTACCAAGGAAGAGTTCAAGCTCTCATCTGCCTGAAAAAATGATGTGTGTTAATACCAAGATGTATTTCACCAGGTGAAGGCTGTTTACAGGAGGAGCAATGTTTGTATCTCCACATTTAGATCTGTTGTGTTGTACCCTGCTGCTGTGGCATTCTGCAGTCAACAGGTTGCATGGTGTTTGTTATTTATCGTTAATTATTATTATTATCATCATTATTACACTGGTGTTACTTTGGTACGGAAGCGATGGGTAGAAGCCATTTGTATGAGAAATGGTTCTAGGCTCAGCCTAAGGATTATCAAAAAGTAAAAGAATTTTTAAAAACCTCACCAGTTTTAAATTATTTATTGCTATGAACGCATTTAAATGGCTTTCCCTGTAGTAGCCATAACATTTATTTTTCTCAATAGTTTTCTGTAGTTCTGGGAACTGGTTTTCACAGAAGTGTCTAATTATTATCACTAGCAATTAAATTTATTTATTATGTTGCTGAATTGCCATTGACATGCTCTCTTGTCCACTCTCACCAAAAACAAATGGAGGTATAATTAAATTGCAAAATAAAATTGTCAATGTTGACATTGTTTCTCTTTCATAGAGCAATTTGTAACCATCTATACTTTTTTTTTTTTCCCCCCTCAGGTTGAAGTGATTTGGTTTGATTTCTATTTTGTAGTTTTTGAACATGCACTTTTTTACCTTGGTCTCTTCTCCTCTCTTTTTTTTTTTTTATTCCTTCCTATCCATGATGTATTGTTTGTGTTCTGATAACTTTTCAAGAAGGCTTGCAGAACATCAGCTACAGACTTGGTCTTGGCCTTTTTAGCCAGAATTTGTCCTTTCCATGAGACAATCTATAAAAAAATGGTGCAGTGCAAAAAAATAAGAAGAAAAATGAACGAGTGGAAAAGGATTCTCCACACCAAAGAAAACGTTAAGGTATTCATCCCTTTTGGTAGCAAAATATGAACAGACTTTTTTAAAAAAGAAGAGAAGGAGAGAAAGGGAATTTTAAAATTTTCAGTTTTGATGGAAAAAAATTGAGAAGTTCTGAACTACCAGGAGCAGGTTTACAGAAAGGTGGGTTTCTGAGGTGGGTAGGAAAAAAACCAAAAGCATGGGGAAGGTTGGAGGCAAAAGAAAAGCTTTAAATGGCAATTCTTTTTTTCTAGCCCTGGCTTTCTGCCCTTCTTTCATAGAGCAGTAGGACACACAAGGGGTTAAAGGTCCAGGAAGAGAGCTAGCAAAGAAAAATCCCTCTGTTAATTGATCTGCCTGTTTGGTGACGAGGGCCAGCTGAAGCTTGTCAGAAACTGTATGAGCTGAATCAAGCTTGGGGCCCTAAGTAAAATACAGACACCTGGAGTGAGGAGGGGCTGGCTCACTCTGTGTGCAGCTATTCAGTTGTTCTTTTAATGTAGGCAGCGAAGGGAAAGGGTCAAGCAGTGCTGAGCCTGAGCTTGAGGGATGTCAGATAGTTTTTCCACTGAAAAGAAACAAGGCTAAAGCCTGTTAATGGCATCTAATGCTATTATTGTAGGAGGCTGTGTATATTTGTGGGCTTGCTGGTATACATTGGAGGCATGTTTTGGCAATTGTGGAGGCATTGTTGTTTGATGGTCTTACCCATAGGCATACGGCTGGTCAAGAAGCAGTAGAAATCTTAGTGAAATCTGCCCAACTTGATTTTAATTCATTGTACTCAGGGCAACGTGCTCAGAGGGGATCCTTTACCTCCTGCCATTCTCCCCTTGCTAAAGGATGAAGTGATCCAGAGTACACCCTAAAAAACATTTTTCTTTCTCCTTTCTCTGCCTCCAGACCCCTCCACTGATACAATCTGGCTATGATTCTGCATGCCACTTTGTTTGACCCTGATGACATAAGTTGACACATGTACTTTTGAACCTTCCAAAGAATGAATAATATCCCTGCAATAAAATGAAATCCTAGCATTTTTAACTCGCCAAGCCCCTGTGATTGTTGGGGCCAGGCATGTCAAATGGTGGCTCAGCCGATGGATGCCTGAAGTGGAACTGGATAGATTTCAGCCCAAAAAAAACCAGTCCACCGAGAGCTGGTACTGGTCCACTTTTCTTGTGATACCTGTGATGAGTATGTTTGAAACACTGAAAGCTTTTTTTCATATGTAGTGGGAGGAGGGAGAGAGGACATAAGAAGGTGCAAAAGAACAGGGAGACTTGTGGCTTCGAATTTTAAAGGTAGCCTAGGAAAGCTGAGGGGCTGGGGGAGGCTTGCTGGCTTTAAAGCTGCCAGCCATCAGGGTTGCTTTGATTCTTGTGGGATAGGTGTAACTTGAAATAGGTCTTCCCCTTCCCTTTCTCCTGAGTTCCCCAAATCCTACACTTCAATTACAGATGGGTCTCAAGGTCACACCAAGCACAAACTTTAGCCAAATTGAGAGAGGTCAACCTCAGAACTCTATTTGGGGATTTCTATGCTTTTGGAAGATTTCCATACACCTGGCTGAGCCCAGGCCCTGTAAATGAGGACCAAGACACAAACAAACTGCATCGTCATTATTCGTTAGATCTTAAGCCTTAGCAGTGCCATCATGGCAGCTTCCCCATTTGGTACCCAGACATGCCAAGAGCAGACTAGAAGTGTGATAGGAGCAGAGCCCTCTTCTCCAAGAGAAGCTTGCGAACTTCTCCTTGAAGTCCTGAAAAGGCACTGTGAAATACTGAAATCATCTGTGCTGAAGGAGGACTGTGTTTATATCAGCGTGCAGGAGTTAGTGTTTGGCTGAATTAGTGCAGTATTTCTGCATGACTGGAGTAGAAACTTCCAGTATTTACTTGTGTGTGTTATTTGTTGGATGCCATGAATCCTTTTCCTCTGGACTTCTAGTGCTATGACACATCTATAGATAGAGCAGAAGGTTTGAAAAACCATGATCAATTTATATATTTATATCTAAATATTGCATCGAAAGCATCAGGAATAAATAAAGGTTTATTGGGAAAAAATTAGAACTCTGTGATTAGGTCATTGTCTTAATATTAAAAAAAAAAAGTCACATGTCACTTTTCATTCACTTAAAATGATAAGACTACCTTGAATCTGTCTTTCACACTTCACTTTTGTTTTGTTTCTTCAAGAAAGGTGCTGAGGAGAATGGATTGCAGTTATTCTTGACATTTTAAATGGCCATCCTTTTTCTCTTGGGTATGGTACCCAGATGTATAGTTAGAAAGTTAAAGTGGCTCAGCTAAAGATAAGGATGCTGTGAACTTTGCTTTTACAGCTTCTTCCTTGGCCTCCCAGCCCAGCTGATTTAGTAGGAATGAGATTGGGGGGGGACACGACACAACAGGTAGGGAAAAAGGGGGAGAAAAATAACAGTACTCCACAGGTCTCTGCTCCAAATGCATGTAGAAAGCTGCTTGACTGTGATGTTGGGAGCAATTCTGGCTCTGCAGCCTACCCTAAGGTGTGGGGGGGTCAAGGGATCTGCCCACAACAGGGAAGTTGGGTTCAGCCTGGGCAGTGGTATGGGCAGGAGATGGAAAGATAATAAAAGGAAGGCATGGTGAATAGATTGCTTGAGCAGAATATTTTAGCTTAATAATAAAAATAATAAAATAAATCCATGGCCAACCCCCTCCCCTAAGCCTACAGTCCCCTGTATGAGGCTGATGAAATTTATACCAGAGAGAGAGACATAAGGAAAAATTGTTTATTTGTTTGTTTGCCTTTATAAAACCCATTCGGGAGGAACATCAACGAATATGCCATACATCAGTTATCTGCCTTATACCAGTTATACTGATGCTGGAGACGTCCTTTGTTAGAAATTAATGTATGTAATAAAGTTTTACATTTTTCATATGTTTTGAAGTATGTGGGCCATAATTCTTTTGACTGCATAATTACTTTTTGTACACAAGAAAAATGAGGTGCTTAGTCCTAAGTAAATAACCTCAAAAACAAACCAAGAAAAACAGTTGCATCTTTTTTATCTTCTGGGTCTTGCACAATAAATATTTTGTTAGGAACTTAAAAAAAAAAAAAAAAAAAAGTTATATATCCTCAATATCATTTCACTTTAAAAAAAACCAAACAGGGCCCTCTAGGATCACAATGAGAAATATGCTGAAGTTAGGGAGGAAAAGAAATGTATTATTTTGTGACATTTTTAGGTACAGATGGAGGTTTTGCTTGGTTAATCATTTTAGCTGAGTTTTTCCTTCCTCACTTCTGGACCATCAAAGACCTCTAGTAAATGAGTTTCACGAGATTCAAGAGCATTTGGTGCTCTCACTTTTCTGCCACTATTCCCTTTAACTGAGCCTGAAGCCATGTCTGAAGAGCCAGAGTGATGCATGGCCACGTGAAGAAGGGCAGTCCAGTTGAACCAGCCAGCAACAGGGAAACTCTTGCTGCAAATCACATTGGCTTTATTTTGGATGCTAATGGCAGGCGTTGGAAAATGGTGACATAACCTCCCAAAAGTCAGGAGGCTGGCTTATATATCGTGCCACTATGAGAGAAGGGTTTATGTTGCACTTTCTTTTCTATAATTCAGAACTCTTTGTTTGTCAGTGTGGTTTTCTGTGATTTCTGGATGATTAGTTTGGGTTTGTGAGGATTTTTTTTAATTTTTTAATTTTTTTTTTTTTCTCTGAGGACCAAAATCTGTTCAGAAGAATTCTAAAGAAAAGAAAATAGGATTTGCAGGGATGGCAGCAACAGCTTAGGTTCCTCGAACTGTAACCTGCTGTATTTAAGGGGTGCAAGTGGTTTATCTGGCCAGGGACCACTGACAACAGCTCAGTCCCTCAAGGAAAGGAGCCTTGGAAAAGGTTACAGACAGTTTACCTCTTCTAATCCTTAAGCACTGTACTAAAGTCAACTCAGGGTCACGTAAATACAGAGATAGGAAAAAGGGAGGAAGGAATGCTTTGGAAAAAAAAATATTGAGATACGCTTTTTTTAACTAAACTGAAGTAAGCTACTCTTCAGCAGAAATCAGGGAGTCACGCTGGGTTTGGCACCAGCTTAAATAAATCAATTAGAGTACTGATTTAAGTTAAACCAATATGCTAGCGAGGCCTGAGTTTTTCATCTTCCAAAGACTTATGTGCATGCTTGGCTGAACAGTGGGAGTGATTATCTGTATAATTCATGGTAGGAATACGGCCTAGTTATTTAAGAATTCGGCTTTATAATATATACTGTATCTGCAGGTCGTTGCCTCCGTACAGGGCTTCTGTGGATTTGGAGACACTCGCTCTGGGTAAAATGTATTTCCAGCTCCCCCCCCCCACCCCCCCCCACCCCATATGCTCACACAAGCAGGACT
>WTSP01002187.1:275396-327578 GCA_025331215.1 Actenoides lindsayi
ACCCCCCCCCACCCCATGTGCTCACACAAGCAGGACTGTTGTCTCTCCCTCCTCATCCCCATGAATTGTGCTGGTGGTGCTGGTGAGGGACGTGCCACTCCTGTGAAGCCCGGCCGTTTTTTATAAATATGTAAATAAAATTTACCTCCTTTTGCTGACCCCTTGAAGGGCCAGTTTTGGCCTGCAGCAAATATTTATGTGCAAGCTGTAAACCCCTGAAACTGAGGGGTTATAGTGGAAATGCTGACAGAGTATTAAGAGACCTTTAACCCTTGGTTTAGCTGGCCCTGCTATAATTACAGGTCTGTCTGTTATTTTCAATAGCACTCGTTATGACCTTGCCTCTATTTTTTAATTATAGTAGAACTTGTGAAGAGAATTATTACTAAGTTGGGGGTTCCCCCTCTCTCTAAATTCAATCTTTATTAAACATGTAAACTGACTGAAGAGGCAGGATTTGGATAATGGCCTTTTCCCTCCCTTCCCCTTCCTCCTCTCTGGACTGCAGTTCAAGTCGTGCCGAAGCTCTGAGTAGAATGAATGCTGTGCTTTGAGCCTCCTGAGTCCCCCGTGAGCACTGAAGCTGGCTGTACAATAAACATCAAAGGTTAATGAACACAGGTTAAAAAAAAAAAAGTTGACATTTTATTTGGTAATGGTTCTGGTGGTTGAAATCCAAATGGAAAAGATGAGATCCAGGAGGAGGTCACCTTTTCTTTTCTCCTTCCCTCTCTTTTTTTTTTTTTTTTTTCCTGAAACATCCATGTCTGGAGGAGGCAGGTCCTATCAGACGCCAGAAATGCCTCTTTAAAAATGTTTGTGATCACAAACAACTGGGCCATAGCTTGCAGTTTAAGGAGAGCAGCTGGAATACATTTTTCAAGCAGCACTGTCAGTCCCCGCACCGGCTTCGTTGTGCTCTCTCCTACGCTGGGGAAGGAGCTTGCTCACTAAGGCGATGATATCCAGCCCTTTTCGCTGCTGACCCATAGCAGTTCAGTGAGCTGCCAGCGCTTGAGGTGGAAAGATGCCCCATTCTCATCAGCTGTGCAATGCCCTCTTGGGCTTTCCCAGCTGGACCCCGTGGAGGCTCCTTCGGCCCCAGCTGCCCGGACTTAATGAGGCTGAAGTCAGCCACAAAGTCTGCAGCACACGGGGAATCCCCCAGGTATAGGGATATTTTACAGCTCGGTGTACCACTGCTAAAGGAGTGATAGAAGAAAGTACACTTCCCCAGCTGGTGAGAACCTCCCTGCAGCCCAACGGTGACTTGGATATCTCCATCTACTGATGGAGGAGACAGCAGTGCTGGTATCACCATGGGGGCTCTCCTGTGGCAGATGTGTCAGTGGGGTTAGAACAATGAAGGGGCTACATGAAGCTTGGAGAAAGGATCCTCCATCCTTAAGTTATAGGTTGGGAGATAATTTTTTTGGGATGAGCATTGACTTTTTCCTCTCATGGGACATACAAAAACTCTGGATTTTCCACACACAAGCTCCCCAGTGCTGAGGGGTGGCAAGCAGAGAGAAAAGTCCCAGTGTGGAAGAGGGCAGCAGCTCCTTGCATTGCAGCATTGGCGTGTTAAAAAGAAGAGGATGACAAGAGATGTGCTCTGAGTCAGGAATTTTCCTGAGATCCTCTGGCTTCCTGCTCAGATCCTCAAAACAAGCCCCAGGAAGGGTATGAGCTTTGTGTTGGGCCTCATCTCCCTTGGGAAGGGGACCTCGGCTGTTCTTTCTGTATCTCCCCAACAGATCCCCAAACTGAACCTTTGGAGCAGTTTAGGTATTTTCTTTTTTAATGGGAGTGATGGATTGGCCTTCAGTGGCTGAATGACCTTTCTGTTCCAGTCTAGACAGCTGTGGAGGGTTTGAGAAGCATGACTGGATCAGGCCCTTAGGAAATGCTTTCACTAAAGCACTTTATGTACATTTGGAGAGCTCATGAATCACTTTCCAGATAACTTTACCCTTAAAATATAGTAGATGAATTTTCATATTTACCCAGGTAGGATGCAAAGCGTGTGGCCATGAGGCGTAGTGCGGCATTGAGCAATGGCTTGGCGGCATTGTTTATCGATGAGTAATTAGAGTTGCTGTGCCGAGGCTGTGGGATGGGGACCAAACTGGCTGGGTATTTATTTACACAACTCAGTGAATGAAACTTAGTTGGAAGCATAACTTATAGATGTTATTCTTTCTCTCCCTTCTCTGCCCTCCTGCCCCAAAAATGCAATTTTTGGAGTGTCCATAGCTTCTTTACGCTGCGTCTTGACACTACGTGTTTCGAACACCATCTTTCTTTCCTGAGGTACAAGGAAAATGAATTAGCACAAGCCAGCACAGGTAATTAATATTGTGTGGGTGAGAGAGGGAGAAGACTTTTTAAATGGCTTGCAGTACATTTATAAATCTGTCCTACAGTGTTCGCTGCTTGTACTTATGGCTAAGAATGCTCACCTGCCCCTCATCTCCCACCTCATACCACTGTGTTCTCCCATTTGTGATGCCATCACTGTAGAGTGTTTTACCTGCTTTAAATAATTGTAGAGCTGAAATTGTGTATTTCCACTTAAATATTGCTTATAGGCAATTATTAGTTGAAGAAACAGCTGCACATTGATCCAATGTGTGAGCTTTTGTTTGGGAAAGCAGAGCATTTGGATAGACAAAATTTTATAATGGAGTCATCTCTGTAGGTTGAACCAATCTTATCTGTGCTTTCTCTAGAATATTTTCTCCTTTTTAAAAGTATACATTGTTATGAAAACTATTACTGCTTGGACTGAAAGTAAGGCATTATTCTAAGAAAAAAAACCCAAACCACTTTTTTCATAGACCTTTAGATTTTAAACTACTGAAAAATGTGTAAAGTGTATGAAAAAGTAGACCCGTTGCTCCAAAATGAAACTAACATTACTATTCCCAAATTAATTACGTAAGTGGGTTTCCAATATTCCACTTGCTTCAATGAAATCAATAACTAGTCTGTACACAATCATTTTACCATATGATGTGGATAGCATTTTAAGGGAAGTGTGGCATAGAAAAGTTCAGCCACTTACAAGAGGTGGCACAAAAGGAAAAGGCTGAACTGAGACTGGAGTCGCATCAAACATCAGGGGTTTTTTTTATTTGTATTCCTCTACATACCCACCTCTTCTTTTGAAGAACTAAAATGCTGAATAGCAGGTTGCTATTTTCATATACCTGTCCAAAACACATGGACTTGTGTCTACAAGTTAATCACAGTCATGATTATGCTATAAGTCACTGTTTATTTCCTTGCGTTCTGGGAATCTTGATAGTTTTATAGGTAGACTCCATTGCTATATGCGATGAATATTCCCTATATATCTTTATTTTTAAAAGGTATATTGGCTTTATTTTAAGCATCTTCACAAAGCTGGAGAACTAATAGGGGGACAGCATGAGTTGGCCAGGAAAAGTCTTTTCTGTGTGCCCCTTCAGCAGCTGCCCTGCAGTGGTGTGTGACCAGGGGATAACTTAGCCGGGTTGCTTGCTCTCCATGCCCTACTGCTTTTTTCATCTAAACAATTCTTCTGTCCTTTCTGCTTTCCATAACATACCAGGTCTATTGTGGATAGATTATTACTCTCATGTATCTGTGCGGAGAAGCAATAGTGAGATGGATTCTCCAACCTATGCCTCTTCTTTAAGTCTACCAAAACCCAAATCAAGACCAGTTTTACAGGCATATGGGGGGTCTGCTTTTTCTTCCTTCTTTCTTTCCTGTCGTATCTGCAGTTACTGAACATGGCACTTACTGTTGTTGAAGGTAGCTTTTTTTAATTTGTTGTTGTTGTTGTTTTTGTTATAAAGCACACAGAAGCAGTTATTCCCTTTCTGGAGGCAGTTATTTGCTCTTCTGTAATAATTTGTATATTCCCTAAATGGCAAAGGGATATTCTTCTCCCTAACTCTGGCTAAAATAAAACATAACAGAGGAAAACACTGGCAATATGTTAGGGCAGGTCAGGAAAGGGGCAAGTTGATTTATGTTTCTAAATGACCCAATGCCATGAAGTGTTTAAAGGCACGCTCACTTCCAAGCACATGAGGAGTCCCCGGTTGCCACGGCCAGGCACAGCAGAGCAGAAGCCCCCACACCAGCCCTGGGAGGAGGGTGCCAGCTGCTGACTGCACCACACTGTACAAAGAGATGCTGCTGGTCCCACCTCTGCCTACTACAAAAGCCAAGAATAAGGGAAACTCGTGTTCGCAAGTCACTTAGGGTGCTTTCTGAAATCCTATGTGATCTACCGAAGCGCCAAAGTAAATGAACAAATCACATTTTTAATGATTTGCTCGTTTCATTTGATAGATTGCCAAGTGAGAAATTTCAAGGGGTCTACAAGTCACTCAGGTGAAAGAGCAACTTTCTGCTGTATTTTTCATGCGAGTAAAATGCTGATCTATAAAGGATTAGGAGCCTTTATTCAGAGTTTGAACTTTAACATTCCTCAAGCCTTGAATTTTTAATCTTCAAACGAAAGTAGTCATTTCATGGTGAGTTATGAAACGTGAATTATTTATTCTGCCAGTAAATATGTAATTAGGCATATTTTGAAAATCTGTAATTAATCCCTCACCCCTTAAACCCATAAGAAATGCTAATATGCCTCTGAGGTAAGGCAGGTTCCTATAAAGGGCATTATGTAAGCTGTTCTGATCTGTTGTGTAATTATGTTTGCTGTCTGTAGTGGAAACGAAATCCTAGTGAGAATTTGTTATGGAGGAGAGGGAAGAAAGAGAAGAAAAAGCTTTGTTCTTCACTAAGCAGGAGGCAATTATTGAATGGCAATGTATCCAGAGTTTTTCATATGTTTGGGGTGGGTTTCAAAGGGTACGGTGCATGCGTTGGGCAAGAAAACCAAAGCTGGTTATTTTATTCCTACTTCATGTAGCAAACTATCAATAACTGCCTGAATAAACTCATAGTAAAGGAGCTATTTTGGCCTGATTTGTACACCCACAACACAACTTCTTGTTCCCACCTCATCTTCTTGTTCCAGCAGCTCCCCCAGTGGATTTTTCCTAATAAAACAGGGAGATCTTGAATCCAAGCATTACCTTTGGAACCATGTTCACTTTTTCATGCCTCAACCTGATAACACAGTGTAAAGAAATATGACAAAATAAATAAATAAATAAATCTATAAATATATGTATGACACAAGAAGGCTAGCCCAGATGGCAATTATGAAGAGTTTCATATGCATTGCTCATATTTTATTATTTTTTAGGCCCAGTTGGCAATTTTTGAGTCCTAAATGATGATCTTTCAGCACTGGCTCTTGGCAAAGCTGTGTTTGCTTATTTTTATTTCAGTTACACATAAGTAAAAAGAGTCTTGTTTGTATTTTAAGGGACAGTAGAAAGGGAATATAAATTCCTGTAATGTGAATTTTTCAGTGAGGTTTCACTTGAGTTTTCAGTCCATTTTGTAAAGGGTATTTGCAATAGAAATGCTGCCAGTGGACATTATAGCCAAAAGTCTGCTGGTTTCAGCAATGGGGAGGTAAACCTTTCCACAGACTGTGCTGCTTTTGGTGCAGAGAAGTGTCTGTGTCTACAAAACAACCCTCAAATATGTGAAAGACTACTGGCAAAGAGGAAAGGAATAATCAGTTCTCCAAGCCTCTTGCAGATAGGACAAGAAGTAATGGGCTTAAATTGCAGTAAGAAAGATTCAGGTTAAAACCTTCTTGTGATAAGGACAGAAATGCCCTGCAAGACACTGCCTGGGGAGGTGGCAGCAGCTCCATCACTGAAGGCCTTAAAACCCCAAAGATAAGGATCTGTCAGGAATGACACAGGTGATACGGGCCAGGGAAGTTAAAATATTTCCTACCCTATCAGAAGATGCTCTTACGCTGTTGTTCATTAAATATTTGCTGTATGGTAACTTCTGCATGCCATTGCGTGCCAGGATTCTGGGTTTATTTTCTCATAGAAAAACTGCTCTTACACTTTATGGCTGCAGAATGAAGAATAATGTGCTGCTGCACACGAATGCTTGCCTTGCCAACTGGTCCTTGTTAGTTGGTTTGTGTGAAAAAAAAACATGGAAAAAATTTGAATTGAGATGGCATACAAACCTAAAACCAGTCTCTAACACACCGTAGATTCTTTGCTAAGCTTATCCATGGGTCTCCACTTCCTGAATATGTTTCATATAATTACTACATTACATTTGAAATTATGTTTGTTTTCTTCCTTGCAGTGCCCATTTCTTATGTTTCTTCTTCAATGTATATAGTACCCCAGCAACATCCACATTTATAATTACAGAAGATAAAGTTATAATATTCCCGAGGCAAAACTGCATTTTAACAACTGTGCTAATGTGGAAAACAACTTGTGCAGAATAAATATGCCCTACAATTAGTGGTACACCGACATTTTTCATGGTTACCTTACATATAAATAAACTCAAGCCACTGACATTTTTCCTGAGGGCTTTTATCTCTGCAGCCCCCAAACTGCAGACAGATTTGTTGTAAGTAACACTATCACCATAATAAGTTTGAAAACCCATTATTTTTTTTTTCCAAAAATTCATCTGCTTTTACATCTGCACAGCTCGGGGCTGGGCCCATGGGTCTGATATTGTCTGTCTGATGAACCGTTGCTGAGTCCTGGGCTCCCTGAAGCCTATCATTTGACTGAGGCTAACAGGAGGTGACTGGACAAAGCCATTTCACCTGAGGGTGGGCCGGGTCACAGGTCACTTGTAATAGCTTCTCCGTGCATCTCCAGACCTGTAAATGAGACCGGAGTCTGACTCACTATACTACACTTTCTTTGTCCTAGATGGCTGCTCTAATCAAACAAGTTACGTAGTCCGTGGTCACAGTCACTGAGCCAGAGATGGTTTTGCAGACGCTTTCTTTGGAGCCCCCTGAGCCTTCTTGGCGACGCAGCATCGCTTAAAAGAAAGGGATAATGTTTTCCACCAAAGGTAATAAAAAGATGTATGGCCACGCGGCCTCAGAAAAAAAAAACAATCCCTGGGGATGCCGTGAGATGCATTCTGACACACACAGCACAGCTTACTTCGGCCAAGAGCATGTATATGAAATAACGACAGGCCTGTGGCTGCCATCAGTGCAGGTGAACGCAAGTCATGGCTCTGCTGACCCGCTGCATCGTGATAAAGCCCAGATGCCACATCAGTAAGACTAACCTCTGGGCAGTGTCGTACTCTGCTTGGGTTTGGAATTTTTTTTTTTTTTTTTAAGGGACAAAAACTGAGATGGGCAAAAAGTGCAGGTCTGGAGGAGAAGGTGAGTCCAAACATAAATAAACGGGCTCACCCAGCACCAATAGAGAAAATCATACAGGCGTGGTTTGTTTATTGTAACATTCAGCCTTAGGCAGAGGATTTAGAACTGATCATCCCACTACAAACCTACGATAATGGTCTTGTATTTAATTATTGCACAGTCCTTTACTTATATTTATTGACTGTTATTCCCTACTGTACTGCAGGCAATACTGTCACTGTATTTTCTTAAAACTTTCACAATAAATTTATTAACGTGAAAAAATTCCAGCCATCCCATATTTTTTTTTTTCCCATGTTTTCCAAACACTTTAGCTTTTGTGGAAGAAATGTTGGTTGTTTACTTGATTGTAACTCTAGAAAGTACCTAGTTGGGGTTTTTTTTCTGGTTTCAGATGTTTTGTGTGATTGTAAACGAGAAAGAAACCAGTTTTGACGCATAGAGTGAGCTACTGCAAACAATCTGTTGCTAATATAGCCTAGTTGCTAGTGATATTTTGAGAAAACAATTAAGTTGGAAGTGGGGTTACTTTGGTGTTTATTTTCTGTGACAGACTCTTTTGGAAACGGGCTCGAAGAGCTGCCGAACTGAGGCTGCTGCTGATGTGTGAATAATACTCATCATTAATGCAGAGCCAGCCAGCAAAGGGGTGGGGAATTATGAAACTGGGGCAAACTCACCTGTTCAGCATGTCAGAGTAGGCAGCGAGATGTTACATGACTAGAGGTGGGTCCTTCCCCTTACCTGTATTTACACCCTGCAGCATCGCTATCCTTTAATTTCACTAGGACCAGAAGAATGCCTAGCTGCCTGCTGGGTATGAGCTAAAAAAAAAAAAAACCCTGCATGAATTTTGTTCTTGGAGGGAAAGGTACCGTAGACTGGAAGAAACACATCTGAAACACAATTTTAACAGCTCAAGGGAAAAGTCTGGGCAAAATTCCCATGGATTTCCCCACATCCAGGTTTTCGCTGCTAGTTGTCACTGTGATTAGTTCAAGGTGTAAACAGACATGCCCTCTGCAAGCAGTTGTGCTGAAAAAAGAGGTTGCCACCTACCATCAGACCTCCCACTTGTTCTTTAACACCCTGTGCTGGAAAACACCACCTCCTCCTACCCACCAGCAAAGATGCTTGCCTGGGTCCAGCCAGACCCATTTCAACCACCTCCAGATCATGCTCTAAAACACTCTTGCTGAGATGAGGCCATTCCTTTGCAAACCTCTGCCTGATGGGCTGCAGCCATCAGGAGAAAGCTGGGCAGGGATACAGAGGTTGACCTGAGACTACCAGAAATGCTGTGAAGACTTTGTATAAGCCAGTCACATGGCCAAGTCAGGAGTATTTTATTGAGTTCTGGTCAAGCCATCACATACAAGCTACAGCAGAAATGGCATTAAAGGTAAAAGAGGTTACAGTGGTTAGACACAGTTCATTTTCAGTACAAAGAGGCCAGATCTTTGGAAGTATCTAACATGCCACACCTGAAGTAGCCCTGGGGGCCAATCTAAGAGAGCAGATGCCAACCTGATGCCCAGTTACTGAACTTGGTACCACTGGGAGAGGTCAGCACCAGCCCCAGCCTCGACCATCCTAGCCTTCAACAAGCGCATGTGTTGCTCCTCCTCAGTGTCAAGACGTCCAAGTGTGGCAGAGGATTCTATTTAACCCCATTTGTATTTCAGTTGTTGAGTTGCAGTTTGCATTGACAAGCTTTTCTATTGTGGCAGAAAGTTTAGGAAATACTCTTTTATATATCCTATGAGAACACTGATGGTCATGGTCCAGAAGCTGGAGATTTAGGAAGAGCATCAACTGCCTTCTAAGTGGGAGCAAAATCAGGTGAAGCGTTTTGACAGGGAGAGACAATGTCTCAGGAGCTTGCTCATTTTTTGCCCTCTATGCAGAACTGCTCACATCAAGACCTTAAACCCCCTCCGTAAAAGCTGTTTGCATGCGAGCAGATGGTATTTCATTGTCTTTTGCTAGTGATCTTGAATTATCAGCCTTTATGATGAAAATGCCAATTCAGCCTTGACTGCTCTGCTATAACTCTACCAGGACTGCTATAATGCACACACCATATATACTGAATATTTATTATGGTACTGTGCATATTATTTATTGTATATGCAACATATTTTGTAGGTGAAAAATGATACCTTATCTAAGTCAATGAGCATAACCAGGAAAAATATGGCAGAGTAATCATGTGATTCATAATTGACATCTGCTCTCCAAAGACTTGGACAGAATCTGAATTTTCAGTGTATGCTAGAAACACTGTTCTGTTTGCTGGCCTGGGCATAACTGTGCCACCGCTCTCCCTGGCAGCTCCATCAGTCTTCACTGTTTCCATAATTCCCTGGGCGCACAGGAAAGCTGGGCCAGCACATACTGAAAATGTTTCAAGAAGTTGCAAAAAACAGCTGATGTTTTTCAGCGTCCAGAAACAAGACAAGGAAACATTTTTTTTTTTCCTGTCCAAATGTTAATGAAGACCATACAGTGCACATCCTTAGGGTTTTCAGAGCTTCATAATGGGTTTTTATATGTGCACGTGCGTTCATGCCTATACGTGAATATATGGATTCCATTTTGGGGGACACATATCATCTTCTCTGATTTCACCATGCAGACTGGATGTGGCCAGACCAGCAAGACCTCTGCAACCTCACCACCCTCCAGCACTGACTTTTTTTGGTCCAATCCTATCTTAAACCCCAACTTCATAAATGTGCCTTTTTCTGACACAGCATACGGGTTCCTTGCACGTGTTTGGAGGAACATATGCTCAAATTGCTGAGAAAAGATAATCTGAGGGAATGCCTTGAGGTCATTGGCTTTTATCACTTTTGCTCCTGCTCATTGTGAGAAGCTCATCATGACCTGGCTGGACTCAGGTACTTGGTTGTCTCATCAGTCTAATTATTGACCAGTTTTCTAGCAGATTTTATGTGTTAACGGGATATAGAGGCACCAGTGAGCAACTACACGGAAGAAAGGAGGGCTGCAGAAAAAGCCACAGAAATTACATAGTAAGTTAAGTTCGATCTGGTCTACAGAGACTTTTCTGAGTTTAAGGAGCATAGAGGGTAGATGAAGGTGGAATGTGAGGAGGTGGAGCTAAGCGAAGCTGCTCAGTTCAACAAGCACCACAGCTTGGGAAGTTTTCCTTTCATCAGCTTAATTTTTCTTGCTTTTGTAGGTTCTCTAGTGTCTGCTACTGTGGCTGGGAGAAACAAATCCGTCTCAGTGCATCACACCCTGGCTGCGATACGGCATCCTTGCATGCGTGGGAGGGAGGGAAAGGGTGAAGAGGAAGGACTGATGAAGGGTTTCTTAGTGTAAACAACAACAGGGATGTTGCGAGAATTTTCAACCAACCATCCAAATCACGTTATCGACAGCATCTAGAGACCAGACCACATCTTTACTGGCATTGCTCTCACTACAGGAACATGGCCAAGTTTGTCTCGACATCTGAGCTAGCCTTCCTTGTCAAAGCTGGTTTTTTTTTTTTCTGGCCAGATAAGGCTCAGTTTATAGCACACTTAAAAGCAACAGCTGAAGAGAGCAGAGGCTTCACCACTTCGATATGCAAAAGACAACAAATTTTATGTCTATATGGAGGGAGCTAATCCTGCTCTTGATGAAACCTTTTGGAAGATTCCCAGAGATTCTCTTGCAGAGAATTTGACTTATGGCCAGCTTTTGCTTTTTTTTTTTTTATTTCTTCTTCTCGCAAAATGTCAGGAATAAATATTTGAATTCAAAATGGCACTGCAGTGCCTTGCAGCTCTTCAGTCTGGGCTCCTTTCCCCGGCAGCCTCCAGCCCTTTTCCCTGCAGCAAGGCGCGTAGCCGGACCGCAGCCCTTCCAGGAGCACAAGCACTCTGGGGAGGTGCCAAAGCACTGCAGAGCAAGGCCATCATCAGCTATTGGCCAAGATGGTTTATACATTCAAAACTCACAAAAAAAAGAATATATAGTCTAGTTGGCTTGGTGAACTGCTGGGGAACCTGCATGCTGTTTGCAACGCACTTACTAGAGAAGACATATAAAGTCAATTTAGTGATTTTTTTTTATTTTTTTTTTTTAAATATTTCAAGTCTTTTGAGTACACCAGCTCAGTGACACTAAAGCCAGCAATTGGTGCTTTATACCAGCTAACAAAATCTGTTTTGGTTATGCTGTCCTTGCCCCAGGAGGAGTTGGCAGCCAGGCAGAGAGGAGGATTGCTTTACTGAGAGCAGGAGAGAAACCAGGCTCTTGAGTAGTGGCTGCAAGAAAAGCCTCTTAAAAGAAGTGTTGAATTTTAATGAATGCGACTCATCGTGTATAAGAGGGAGAACGCTGTTATGCCTAAGTGGACTTGCTTACACGTCTAGCCTGGGAGCTGTTGTGAAGTCTTGTAGTTTGTGCCATGGGACTCAAAATGACTTGGAACAGTGTTGTGCTAGTCCATTGTCTTTAGACACCCAGTATGCGCCCATACATACAGATAGGTAGATATAGATATATGTGTGTGTGTGTGTATACGTATATACACATATATTTATAGACACAATGCATATTATTATACATTATATTCTGCATATTATGCTATGCATATTATTATACATGCTATACCTATGTATGCATATATAGATAGTCATATATGCTTAGGCTTCTCTACATTTTTATGAGACAAACAAAACATAAAAAAAGAAAGAAAAATATAGTGTAGATAATAAAATATAATCGTTGTACATACTTAATTACATCATAAGGTTTTGCATATATGCAAATGTATATATGAAATAGTTTTATAGATACCGTACCTTTTCAGATAATATAGGATAAGATAGATGATATAATGTTCATAATGGATAATTGCTACAAAGTAAATCAGAGCGACCAAGTTATCCTCCTCATATACAGGTGGATTTAAAGAGACTGCCTCAGTGTCATCATGACCCAAGAGGATTTCTGCAAGTGGTGCTTGGAAATGTCCTTGGAGTGATGGTCTTTGGCTTTGAAAAAGGGCCAGGCTGCCTCTGTGGGGTGGAAGGGGCTGGCGGGAGCATCCCTGTGGGTGCAGTCAGCACCTGACACCCATGGCATCGCTTACCCTACAGCTCTCTTACTGGGGTTTCAAACATCTGAACATCAGCTTTAGGTACGTCTGGAAGTTTAAAAATGAATCATCGTCTACAAATAGTCCTATCTTGTAAATGCTTCTAATATGCTTATTATCACATCATTTAAGCATCTAGAGTGATATTAGGAAACATCAGTCTCCTGCCAAAAGAATCTGAAGTGAGTTTTCTGGCTGCAGCATTAAGTTGCTTCCTGGGGCTACTGAGCCTTGATGATTGTCTTCCAGGTAAAGCAGGAAAAGATTGCCTCCTCCTGCCAAAAGGGGCAGGGCAATATTTGTCCTGATTTCTGCTGGCAATCATTGTCATGCTGCTTGAAGCGGCTGGTACCCTGCTCCTGGAAATTTCATTCAAGAAACATGACAATGGGAGGAGTGGGGGTGGGGGGCTGGAAATCATAAGAAAATTGGTAGTGCTTCTAAAAATCAAACGGGTATCTTGGCCTTCACCGTGACACCTGCTTAATGCTGAAAGCTATCCTGGTTTTCACAGGCTTAGCATTAAAAACCACCAAACAAGGCTGCTGCAAGAAAGTCACAGCAACAGCCTGGGCAGAGCCCTCCAATGCAGCAGATTTTGCCAAAGCCCAGCTCAGGCGGATGCTCGGTGCTCTCCCTGCTCTCAAAAATGAGAAGCAGAGAGGTCGCTTATAATGACTAAAAAAAAAAAAAAAAAATGGAGAGAAGAAGCTTAATATTTTATCTTAATAAAGAGGGACCAAATTGTGCTGGGCTTCTCGGGAAACAGCATGTTGCTCCTTCCCCGTGGTACTTGGCTCCTCTGGCACGTGCCCACAGGTGTAGCAAGCTGTGGGGTCTCAGCTGCAATGTGGCCTTCACCAGAGGAGCTCTCTTGGGCCTGTGAGGCACTGGAAACTTTCTTTTTCCCCTCAGCTCCTGGGTTTTGAGGTCTTAATTTGTCAGGCCCTTGCTTTGGGGAAGAAGGAAAGAACAGCCCTGTTAGAGAGTTGTGGGATGCTTGCCCCTGTGGGCAGGACCAGGAAGGGAGTTGCGGGTCATTTCCCAATGCTTTTCAGATCCCCTAAATGAATAAGAGAGGGGAAAAAAAAAAAGTACTTGAGATGTCAGAAATGCCAGCACTGAAGGAAAGGAAAAAACGAAGGAAAAATCACACACACATCTGTAGTTGATTTAACTGTATAAATGGTAGGTTCCTTTGGCACTCCCAGCACAAATAATTAAATGGTGCATTTGGATTCCAGGACACCAATGACCAAAACAATACATACAGATATGAGAGAGTATGTGTGTATGTACATATATGTATGTATATACATATATAAATATTTGTCCCAAATCCTATGGTTATCTTTTTTCCCCACTTATGCAATTACAAATTAATTAATAACAATGCAACTGAAATGAAAGCAGGGCAGGGAGGCTGGATGGGGCCATGCATCAGACCACGCGTGCAGGGAGCTGAGGGCTGCCGTGTTTGGAGCGAGGCCGGGGGGGTCTGGTTTTATTTAGGTCCATGCCTTGGCAGTTTTAAGACAACACAATACAATTACCCTGACCACAAAGTGTTCTGCGAGAGCGCAATGATCCCTGATGCCACCAGGAAGGGGGATGCTGAGAGTGGACCAGCTCCAGCTAAAGCCTTCCCGGTGGGGCTGTCAGCAGTTGTCTCCCTTCTGCAGCCTCTGGAAGTTAAGGTGAGCTTAAATCCATATTGTAGCTGTGAGACTCAGGGATTCCTCTACTGTAACTACCTGTTTCTTTCTGCTTGAGTCGTACAGCTGAGGATGGGCAAGATGAGTACTGGCTTCTGGAGCCTGAAAAAAAATGTCCTTTCCTCTTCTTAAAAAATCCTTGCTACTGCTGGGAACCTGCTGCCCATATTCAGGAGAAGCTCCCTTGGCACTTTTTCTAAGGAGCAATGAAGACATCAAGCCTTATATGGATTCCATTATTACTTTGTTTTATTGTGTTGTTGTTTTATGAGGGACTCAAGGCCCTTGGGGAGCAGGAAGGCACTACCATCTAAACTGGGGTGGGGAGTGGAGGAGGCACGTCAAGACTGCCTGGTATCGGGAATGATTTCATCCTGAGCCCTATTGTGGTGGGGAAACAATTCCTGTTTACCAACAGGCCTGCTATTGTGCTCCTGGTGCTAGAGGAAATTTGCAGCTGAGCAGTGTTGCACAATTTTCGGTGTGGTCCCTGCCAGAGCCTTTGGGCCTTGAAGCTGGGACAGCAGTCAGGGCTCGGTGCAGCACATGGGTACCAATTTACCTCAGCAAGGCAGACTGAATCCAACTGTGCAGCCCCAGATTGCTACTGGTTTGCTTGGAGCATCAGCGGGCTGATCCATGCCACAACGCACCCTCCCCTACTTGCTTCCCCACCCTGTTGCAACAATTTGGGATCCCTGGGCCAATGTGGCATGTGGCCATACAAGCACTAGTACAGGCACTGTGTGTGGGGGGCACAAGCAAAAGGAGCATGAGATGGCTTATACCATCTTCTATTATTTTTTTCATGCTGGACTCCATGTAGGTAGTGTTAATATCAAAATGTAGGGGGATCTGTGGGTTAGGACGTAAAGTGGCGTTAAACATTTGAATCTCCTCGTCTCTTTCTCAGACTTCTTTGTCTAGAATTTATATCATCTCAATGCAAACCCCGATGCCCTGGCCTTCCTCTTGTTCCCTCTTCTCAGTTTACCCCACTCACTTTTAAAATCATTCAATTTTAACCTAAATTTAGGGACTAGGGGTGGAGCAGCTTTGTAGGAATGAAAATGCTAATCATGAAGGTGGCACTCAGACCAAGGTAGCTCAGAAGTACCTAATCTGGGGTTTGCACACGCAGACTCCACTGGCAGCATGAACTGAACCCTCCAAGCCGTGTCATCTGTGGGGATGTGGCAACTCCAGAGCACTCTGAGGTTGGGTTTTAAGAGGGATATATGTATAACCTTTAATAATACAGATGCATCCATGCTCTTGTGGCTAGAGCTCATGCAGCTGCACGAGATGACTTTAGCTGAAATGGTTCGGGTACTGCCAGCAATGTAGATCCTGTCTAGAGCAAGCTATGGCTGTGATCTAGGATTTGCCTGTGTCTCAGGAGGATTTCATTAACCAACCTGAGCTCCTACTTCTATCTACCCGTGCTTGAAGCTAGTACAGGTATGTCCCCGACTATACAGCAGCAACATCCTCCAGCACATAGATCTGTTTGCTTTCTGTGGGGTACAGCCCTGAGGGTTATCATTACTGGTCCTGCCCCAAAGGTCAGTGCTGGAAGATGACAAATGACCTGATTTTCCATGTCTCCTTTGAAAACCTGGAAACAGGGCTACACACAAGCTAATCTGGGCTGTGGTAATACTAACCAATGCATCTGTCCTCAAACTCTTAGGAGTTCTCTGCGTGCAAAGAGAACGGGACAACCTTGAGAGGACAAACAGTCAAAAATGCTTCGCATTTCCTTCCCAGTATGGTGTGCTGGTCACCAAGAAGAGACTGGGAGCGACTTACAAGCTTTATCATTGTCTCTCCATAAGGGTATTTATTGCAGCACCCCATTCAAGCAGAGCAGTGCACGCTCCTGCAGTGTGATGCCAGAACTTTTGCAAATACCATGTGATTCATGCACATGTGCAACCTTGTATTTTGTTTTGGAGTTGTTTGTTGGTTCGGGTTTTTTTCTGTCATAGGCTGCTGGCAGATCTGCTACTACTCCCTCAGCCTGTTAAGAGTGTACGCTGAGCCATTCCCAGCCAGTTGGAGCTTTTCCACAAGATGGTACTCAGCCCAGTTTGTAATTGAAACATGGCATGGATGCTCCTGGGGAACACAGACATCAGCCAAAAAAAACAGGCCATGATAGTCAGAGATATTTAATAAACAACTAAGAAGTTGTTTCATAAATATCTTATAAAAACTGTAATTTACTTCCCAATATTTTAGCAGATTATCTTAATGCAAACAGCAGATGTATTTCGGAATGATGAGACAAATGTTTAGCAAAATTAGAGTTATTCATGTGCAGTCACACAGGGAATATTTGCATGATATTTTACTAATTGCTCCAAAATCTGACTTGTAGCAAATAAACAAACAGGGAAAAAAATAAACCAGCAGAAAGATTAGCCCCAGGCCTCGCTTCTTAAATTCTCCAAGTCTTTCTTCAATCCCTCAACTTTTTTTCCTGTCATCCTGGGGTTCTGTCCCAGTCTCCCCAATGCTCTTCTCAGGCCTGTTATCCATTTACAGCTTCACAGTTTTCCTCTGTTAACTGGTTTTCTTCTTTTGGAGACCAAGCACCCTCTGTCTGCAATTCTGCCTGCTCCACTTTCTTATTGCTTGGTTGTAGTCAATGAGGTGAATTTCCAATTGTCAAATTTCCTTAGCATTTTTGGCAAATACTTTGCTATTTCACCTAGCTCAGAGGTTGCCCAAATAGGATTAGCCATGCAGAAAAAAATCAACACAAAAGGAGTGGATGCTTTTTTAGTGTCCAGGAATTCAGACTTGGGTTACTTCAACTTTCTCTTATAAGTTTCAAGTTATAGCAGCAAGAATTGAGTTGTAGTTGCTGACTGTTACAACATTATTTTATGTCAAGTCTATTTATTTGCCCTTCTGGAAAAGAGATTGTGCTTCAAAACTGTCAAAATATTTTGTTTGCCTTCATTTGATTGCAAGAGGAGCCTTAGGTGAGGTAAGAAAAATACATGTTTATTAAAATTTTGATGTGCGGTAGATGGTTTGTGTATATCTCATATTCCCAAACTGAAGGGTGCAAAAAAATCAAGCATTAGGAAGTTAGCAAAGGTTGGAATTAAAATTAATACATCTTATATAGAAACACCATTGACTGCAGGAGCAAATGAGGTGCAGCAATGGAAGGAGACATCCTTAGTTTCAAGCTACAGCTGCTTTTTGCCCAAGGTACTGGAGTATCCAACAACAGTGAGTGCCTCTGACCATCCTTTGGTCAGTCACTGTAGGTGGATAGGAAATACACTTTTTACATAACTTCTAGAAGTAAAGGGGAATTTTTTTAAGCATCTGAGCCTTTAAGATATCAAATCACATGGTAAGTCATGTCTCCAACACTGAAAATAGTCCCTGGTACTAGTTGGATTCCAGAGGAGAGTCTAGGAGGCATGAAGGGAGTGTGTGCGGGCACTGTTTGGACACTTCATTCCTTAGACAGGTCAGTGAGGACCACTAAAACTCTGGTGCTTGTTCGCTGCCTATGCAAACACTGCTTTCTTGCAGTGCAAAGCCAGGGCAGAGGGTTTAAACCTGCAAATTAAGTTGCTGGGCTTTGCTCGAGTCTACAGAGGATCATGAGGTCTATGTGTTGCCCTTCCCCACAATTTGAGCCTGGACAGCATCCTGGTTTGACTGGGGCATTCAAGTCCCGGTGTCCAGCTAGATATGGGATGCACACCTACTCTCAGCTCATATAATGTGCATTTGTAGGATCTGGCTTTTCATGCTGGCTGGTATTTGCATTTTGACCAGCATTTTCCTGGTGGTTTTGAGGTGCAGGTGGATGGGGATGCTGAAGTAAACACACACAGGTAGGTGCTAAGGGGTCCATAAATAATACACCAGTTGTACATCCCAAATGGTCCTTCAAGTATTTTCTAAAGCACTTCTTAGGGTCAGTTCTCCTCTAACCTGATATTTGATGGTTTTTACTTGGAGCAACCAAGGTAACACAAAAGGCAACTGGAACATTATCTGATGGAATAGGAAAACCTAAGGGGAGAACAGAGATCCATTGTTAATAATCTTTTTTTTTTTCTTTAAAAGAGGGTATTTCCATTCTTGAAGTTTATGGTTTGAACTCACTAAAGTCCTTCTTAGTCCTCTCCCATCAGCAGGTCACCACAGGAATATGTAAAAAGGAACTGTTTTATTTGAACAAAAATCAAACAAAGTATATGAAACACACCCTTGCCACCGAGTAACATTCCTTAAGTTAAATCACAGAACACAGCATAACCTTATTTTTCTTCCCCCCTTGGTCTTTTATTTCATTGAAAAGAGTGTGAACTATAATATTCTTTCAGGAAGCATAAATTGTATTGCTGGAAGTAATAGCAATCTCCTAAGCAAAAATCCCATAGGACTCGCGCTACTCTGCTTTCTGAAAAGCTGCATTCAAACACATCCAGTGTTGCCTCTGTCTCGGCAGGTGTCCCAAAAGCTGCATTCGTAGTTGTGCACGGGGAGCTGCAGACAATGCCAAAGCAGCTGGATATCTTCGCGTCAGGGCTTTCCTGGCGTTTTGGCCTTTAAGGGCAGTCCTCCATCTCAGGAGAAGCTGTCAGACTCATGCCCAACCATCCTAATGTTGATGCCTCTTCTTGCCTTTCAATATGCATGTGTAACTTCCATGGATGCAGATGAAAGTTATGTACATGCATGGAGAGGGAAATAGATGCATTTATCTTGGCTCAAGACAAGCAGCATCTCCCCAGGGAGCTACTTAGGAGGTTACTGAAAAGCCAACAACAAAGTGCAGTGCACTGTACCTTCCTACATGTGTGTTGCAGAAATTATTGGCATGTTGCTGATGTTTATGGTGGACAAATAGTTTATTTCTACGCTAAGAAAGATTCCAGTGTAAATACTCAACTGGCAGCTAGCTGGAAGTTTGCCACTTGAAGTTAAAAGGCCCATGACCAATGGTGTCAGATTAACATTTCCAAGTTGGACAATGTACAAATGGTGTTCTTGGACTGGAATAGAAAGAGATGAAAGTGGTCTACTGCAGTGCAAATAACAAACTGGCAACCAGCTGGTCATTGGAAATAGAACATGCTATGGGAATATGCTTTCTGCAAAAATACTTTATTTTGGAGATAAGCATTAACAATAGGAAGATGAGGCTCGTTTAACAAGAACCATATGGTCTCATCCTGCTTTTATTTCACTCAATGGCAAAGCCCTGATTGTCTTTTGTGGGTGAGAGATGGGGATTAATGATAATAAATAAGAACTACAATAAGTTGCCTGATCCACTGTTGCCCTTCAAGAGGTGTAAACAGATTGTTTTTAACCCATATGTTGATATTTCAGGAGAAAACTGAAAGGAAACAGAATTAAAGGTGCCTGTTGAAAAACAACTTCTGACAAAATAACCCAAGACAAAGATTCCATTCAAGACAAAGTTATCAAACTCTGTGAAACCTAAACACTTCCAAGCTGATAAGTGGAGTAAGGGTAGATGGGCTCTTTCAAAAAAAACAAAAAAAAAGGCAGTTTGGATTTTTGTGGTGAGAAAAAAATATCCTGTAAAAAATAGCTTATGTGCAGATGGGGGCATAAGGCAGGGACTTTGTGACATTTAAGTAACTAAACAATTTATTTTGTTAGCAGTATAGTTAAAAGATAATGGACTTTAGCATTGTAGTTTCAGTACAGTCACAAAATTGGTTTGTGCTGAAAAAAAAAACCCCAAAACCAACCAAATGAAAATAAAGGAAAATACAAGCCAAGGGAGTTGCAGGCTCAGTGGAAAATCCTGTTTTGGGAACTTTTCAAGGATATAAAACAGCGTCTTGAATTGTTTGCTTTTATGGGTAGGAAGTAAAAAAGAAGTGAAGTAAGAGTGGAAACGGCATTGTTACCACAGTTGGAAGGTCGCAGTAAAACGAATACAACTCAGCATTACAAACTCATTTTTAAAACTGATTATGGTTATTTTGTTGTTGTTTCTTTTTGTTGTTTGTTTTTTTTTTTTTACAGTAGCTAAGGTTTGTCATTTTGGTCACAAAAAGACACCAAAATGGAAAGTCTGTTCATTATTGAGAAGAATCAAGACTTGAACATGAAAAATACAGATCATGTATGCAGAGGCTTGCATCTGCTGTTCAGTGGAAGTCTCAATCCCATTTATTTCTACGTGTCTGAAGACAGCTTATAACAATCGAAGATATAAAAATTACATTATGTTACATATTTAGATACATCATGTTACTAACTCTGCTGATTTTTCTCTCAAAGTTTCTTTTTCCTCCCTTTTTTCCTTTAAAATGTAGAAAACACTGGAAGCAGAAGGAAATGATACAGAGTTTGGAGCGTGTGAGGATGTTCAATACAACTGTCTTAGTTCATCTCCTCTTTCAACTTTGAACACGCCTTCCCTGGGACTCATTCCTCCCTTGTCTTTACACTGATGACAAAACATCCTTAAACCATTTATGTGTTTCTTTTGGTCTCCCATTGCCCACCTCAACCCCTCCATCTGAAAAACGCTCAATCCCCAGCCCACTTTTTTTGTAAGTTGGAAGTTGTTTCAAGGCAACCCAATACTGAAGGTGAGCCCACGCTACCTGGTTGTGTGTGTGATGGAAGTGCATGTCAACTGTGATCCTGATCCAGACCTCCTGGAAATGCTGGGAGGTTTTTCCGAGATGACTCAGGGCAGGTTGTACATAGGTGAGCTCTGGTGGAACAGGGCTTCAGATGTCAACACCTTCAAGATTCATTTTTTTCGAGGTTTCCAGCAATTCTCTTAAAAAAAAAACAAACCAAACAAGTAACAAGAGGGGACTTAGGCTCAGTGTCCATTTATCAAAGCAGTATTAATTTTGCAGTATTTCCAATCAATAGACAGCCACAGTCACCTTAAGAGCAGTACTGCACCATCTCACCACCCAGCTCCCCGAAAACTGGGGAGGACCCTCTGATTTCATCCCACTTAATCCCTCACTTTTCTTTTCCCCAGCAGCAGGGATAGCTGAAGAAGCCTGTCATCTTTTTATTGCTGTTTCTAATAAACACATATGGTGAAACATAGAACAAGAACAACAGCAAGTTGCTATTGTTCCGCGCACGGCCATATGTGGGCTGTCCAGCAGCTCAGCAGCTGCATCATGAGCACTCAGGAATGTCTATAGCCCAGAGAGAAAGGAATGATTTTTAAGGCTCTGAGTCTCACAAATAGCGCGTCTGCTTTACATACCACTGTTGCTAAAACAACTTCTGACCATGGTGTGCCAAAAGCATAGATGTGGCATTAGTCACTACAGAAGTTTATAAGGTGATTAAATTGTTAGCAATTGCAAGGCAGGGGCTGAGAAATTAGCTGCGACCATGCTGAAGGGAGCTTTGCTAAACAAAAAAAAAACCCAAATAAATATACATCTATAAATGTTTTGTATGTATATACATCTATATGCGTCTGTATGTGTGTATTTATATAGTTAGTACTTTGGGTTGTTTTTTTTTTAACATCAGGAACTTAGACACTTGCACGTCTAGTACTTCACATAATAAAAACTTTGACCCCGGTACTAATCCATATTTATTTTATGGCGTTGTGCAAGGTTGAAAGGCATGCAATTTACCAATAGTTTTTTTCTCCATCAGCTACATTTCCCTCTGGCCTCATATGGCTTTGCTTGGGCTGGCTGGTGCATACTTGAGTGATGCAGAGACAGCCCAAACGTGATGGTTGGGATGCCTTCCGTACATCTGTGTTTCTAACACTCTTCTCTTCCTGATGTTGTATTTACACAGCAACCTGACTGAAAATGAACAGCCCATCTGTACATCTTCATTTTTTACATCAGTGTGCGCGAGGGAGAAAAGGAGACTGTCACTGAGGGAGAAGAGAAATAAGACTTTAAAGCAGGAAACCTTTTTTAAAATTTGGACAAACACAGGCAGACAACCATAGTTTTATTTAAGCACTCGAATAATTTAACTAACTGATTTTGGAGGGTGGGATGTGCTGAGTACCTACAGTAAATACGAGGAGCGAGAGAGAAAAAATTGTAAGGGATCCAAAAAGCAACTACTTGCATATGTTGCTGAGCATGGATTTTAGAAGTCTGATTTAAATATCAAAGTGAGAATGGTTTTGGTCAGAGTTTTTAATGCATGGTGTGAAGTCCTGGGTCTTGTACTCTTTCTCCATACACACCCCTTCCACATGCCATCTTCACAGCACACAAATTACCTGTATAATGGGACCTGATTTGAGTAACCTATAAAGCCCCGAGAAGAACCACATCCAGGCATTCACAGAAACCATAGACTAGATCAGACTGCCAAAATCCACAACTGTTTCTGCCTGGTATATGAAACCACAAGCATTTGCATGCTTAGATATCCCAACAAAAAGTACATATTCTGCATGACGTACTTTTCAATAGCTTACACAGTAGTGAAGAGAAGGGAAAAAAAAAAAAAAAAAAAGAGAGAGGGAAAAAAAATAACTTACACTTACTCCATCTTAGGCATTCTTTCCAATGGGTAAAGCTGAAATGCCCACACCAGCTTTCCTTGAAATAACGAAGGGCTGGATTTTCTCCCCTGACAGTACACGGCACTTGATTTTCCTGGGAGCAGTGGCAGGACTTCAAAAAAAACCCCATGCCAAGGTCTGCTTTTCAGAGGTCACCAGCATGCCCTGGTTCCTGTTGACTTGTAGGCAATGTGCAGCTTGAGGTTTTGTTCATTCCTCAGATGCATCTTTCAAAACTCGTGATTTCTCTGCATGAGTCAGTGTTTTATGTAACCCCAGTCTGCATTCCTCCAAACCCCTCCTGACCTTGGAGCGTTCCGACAGCCAACCTCAAATTCTTCAGCCTGCAGCTGACAACTTGGGTTCTCCAGGGACGGCATGACAGCCTCCTCACACTGCTCCTGGGGGGTTTTGGGGACCCAGTGTGGCTCCCTCAGGCACTCAGGGGACCAAGGCTGGAAGAAAGCTGGGCTGGAGAGGGAGGTTCACTCCCAGTGGGCAAGATGTTGGACTTTCCTGCAACGGAAATGCCCCTTGCCAGCTTTGTTCAGCTGGCTTTCTTCTCTTCCCTGCAGCAGCATCAATTTTATCCATGTCTTGCCAGAAAAACAAAAAAAAAAACCACAAACAACATTTTTCACGTAAAAGCAGTAGGAAGGGAGGACACTGATTTGGTGGATCCCGCTTGCTGTTGGTCTTCTGCAGGCACCTCAGATGGCAGCTTCAGTTCTCACCACCAGCACTCCGTAGCATCCTGAAGTCGGGCACCCAAACAAGCTTGGAAGATGAATTATTACACCATAATTATTTTTTCACCATTATCTGTGAATGCACAGAAATATATAAAAGCAGATAAAAACAGTGGGAGAAGGCAAGAAACTAAATTCCATTTTTAATTCCATTTCAGCTGATTTTTCCCTTGTGAGGTGGAAAATCTTGACCTGTGATGCTTCCTCAGATAGCTTCCTGTGCCCATTTTTGGGGGAACTCCTTGGTGGTGGGATAAACCCTCCCCAACCCCTTGGCATGAACACAGCTCTCCCATTCTCCCCAGGGCAGCCAGGAACATTCTTTCCACTTGCGGTAAGAGGGATGCCTGTTTTGGTTGGTCACCCTGTCCCCAGCACAGCCATACAGGAGTCAGTATGGAGCATTTAGGTTTGTGATGAACAATTTCTTTATCCTCTCTCAGAAAAGTGCTCTTTTTAATTTAGCTGATGCCTCACCTTCTCTCTCCCTATAGGTAATATGAACCACAGCATGAGAGAACTTAAAATGGCTAGTTTTCTGCCAAAAAAAAAAAGCCGCAGTTTACCAGAGCAGGTGTTTGTGGACTTGGAGTTGGAGACAGTGTTTTATTGGAAATGTTTGATGATGTAGGAGAGTAAAGCATGAGGAAAACATTGGGGTGCTCAATATAGTTTGGTGGGAAGTGGGTGGAAGGGATGGAGAAGCCATCAGGAGAGCTGAGGCACCCCCAGTATTTTGTGTACAGCCATTGGTACCCTGGCCTGGTTCCGTTTGCTGTTTGAAACACTGCAAACACATCCAAGTCAATGAAACAAATAGCTCAGAAGTACATTTTCCGGTATTTTCAGGTATTGTTGGCCTTTTCTTTTGTTTGGTACAAATGGCTGATAGCTTGTCATATGAGAGCAGTACCTCAAATTTAGGTCTGAGAAAGAGAGATAGAAAAAAACATTTAATCAAAGGAAAAAAACAAACAAAAAAAAAGAACGAACCATTTTCTAAATTAAATGTTATTCTTTTGTCTTACCATCTTTAATCCCATGTATGTAAGTGTGTATAAATATATGCACTCAAGGGCAAAAATATCTCCTCATGATAAAGTAGTCCCCGAGAAGAAATGTTTTATAATATTTAGAGAAACCATGCAGGAACATGAAGATCAAACAAAGAAGAACATGTGCTCCACTAACCTACTTAGATGCAGCTTGGTAACAGCAAAATAACCTGCCATGTGATGCTCTGTGTGCTGTGAGCGTGTACTGGCATCATGCAGGCCTCTGGTATGGAAACCCTCTCCTAGCAAAATGATGGGATGTTTCTTGTCCTTGTTAGTGCATAAGTTTTCAGTAAGTGTCTGTAGGGTCATGGCCAAGTTTTGTAATCGTAGTGATCGTAGAATGAGAGGAACACGCACCAGAACTTTGGGATTAGTCGCTTCTTCTTCGGCCACCCAATAAACCAGCACCTTTCCCACACTGAGAGTGTTGACACCTTCATTCCTTCAGGAAAGGGCTCTGTTGGAACATTCCCCCCCCCCCAACTATATCAGTTGAAACATTCCCCTTCCCCAACTATATCTGTTGGCCTTATAAAAGATCACTGCAGAACTCCAAAGTAATCCCCTTTGGTCGTACTTATATATATTTCACTGTAAGTGAAAGAGAACAAAACAAATAAGAACACAAGAAGGCTCTTTCTCCACATTGGTACTTTCTTCAAACTTTCTGCTAACGATTTCCAACTGCATTTGTCGTCATAAGGTAAGGACTCTGAATGAATTTATTGATAGTAGCCGGGGAAAGAAAAAAAAAAAAGGAAAGAATGAATGAAATCCCTTGAGGTGGAAGGTATGTCATGAACTTCCCCAGGTTATTTGCAAATGTTTCTGCCAGTATCAATAAATCACTCATATTTCAGGATAGGCTACATTAATTACAGGATGGCATTATGTATTTAAAGGTTGCTGAAAGTTATATCTGTGCTTGGTCATGTTCAAACTGCAGGTTCGCGTGAAATGTTTGTTATTTGACTACGTAGGCACGCACGTGAGAAGCAAGAGCATCCATGATGTTTTAATAGGCTTTTATTAGTTCATGCTCTCCTTGTAATCTTGTTTTACAGTATGTGCATTCAACGTGTTTGTGTCTATGCTCTTCAGGCACACACTGAAGGACGTCAGAACATCCTTCTGCTTCCTTGTTTTCAACCACTTAGTCAGGCAACTTGAATGCTTCCCAAATCTTGTTAAAAAAAACCACTTCTTCTTGTCTGAGTGCAGAGCAAGGAAGAGGGTAATGCAAAGGTAGAGGAGGAGGCTGAATGCCTGGGAGGTGTGTGGGGGTAGGGATCTTCATGGGTGAGCTCAGAAGCCTCAGTGTCGTGGTGCCCAGACCTGATCTGGGACTTCACTCTGCCTCGCACCAAAAAGCAGAGCTTTTGGTTCACTTGCTGGGTGGAAAAAGCACTGCAAAGATGCTCCTTGTACATTATCTCCAGTTTAAAAAGTTTACAAAGCAAAAATTTGCTGCCCAAAACTCACAAGTTATTTGTCTGAGCTGACACGAATTAGTTGTATGTGTATTTTAAACTATCTGGGTTGTTTTATTTCCCAGGAAAACGTAAAGTAATGTTCAAGTAGGGGTTTTTTTTCTGAGTAAAATAAATTTAAAAAATCAACTTTATTTTATTCACTGTTTTTCCCTGAAACTAAACTAACTAAACAAGCTCAACCTAGAATCAATAAATGCTTTGCATATATTATTCTGGTGAGTTAAAAATTGATCCTGAACCTGTTCAAAGTGTTTCAGTCAGGTGCAGACTTACTGGGTGACACTGGGATCATGCTGGTGGTCCTGGTATCTCCAGAGAAGATGCTTACTGCTTTTACCTGTTTTTTCTGATTAGATAAGGTGTTTCTGGTGTGTATCTCTTAAGCAAGGAAGAATCAATTTTGGCTGGAGCCTTTAAGCTGTGTTGTAATAAAAAAAAAAGCAATATTCGTAAGTATCAATTAATGGGATGCTCACAGCTGGAGGGAGCAAGGGAGGATGTTTTCCCTTCGATTGCTCTTGCAGATGTGGATTGTCTGATGTCTATAGACAGGTGAGTTCATCCCATTGTCATCATAGGAGGCAGCCATGGTTGCCTTAGTTCCTTGTCTCTGTGAGGTGAGAACATCTGTCCAGTTTGACTGCAGTCATCCCATGGGTCTAAAAGCGTGTACTGACGCAGGAGCAGGCCCACACACCCATGCATCCACACAGAGCATTATGAGAAGCCAGCCCCTATAGCCTTAAGAAACCCAGATAAAAATAACATTGCCTCAGGAAGCTTATGCTATGCGTGAGTAAGATGACTGCAAGGCTCCCACTATCTCCTGAGAGGGGTCGGGATTTTGGGTTCAATTAAGGAACTCGCCAAGGAGTCGTGATGCAGCCATTGCTGGCTGCCTACTCAACAGCCCACGTTTCTTCATGGTCAGCAACAAAGCCGGTCAAATAACATTTATCAGACCGTTTACTTGGCATATCCCCCACAATCTGAATAACTTATTTTACAGAGGAGGTTTGTGGGTTTTTTTTTTTTCCCAGATGACAGGCTAGATGCCAGGCTTACTAATATAATTACCAAAAGCTGTCCTTTGACAGGTCTCGGGAGAAAGTTTGAAGTCAAGTGCCAGGTTTCTCAGTGGAGCAGCATCTGTGTCCCCAGCCAGCCATGTACTGAGGAGCATGCGGCTACGTGCTGAGACTTCTGCTCATAGTATCTCCTTGCAGACAGGGCCTCCATAAAACATTATGGCTGGTAAGAGCTATCCAAACCAAGCTGGGTGGCAGGATTGCATCTCCTGGATGGGTTAAATAGTATGTCAGACCACAGAGCCTTCTACTCTGTTACCAGACTGGAATAAAAGAGCCTCTTCACAGGGTGAAAGAAGCTGATGAGGAGCTCTTAACTCCTAGAGACAGCAAGCCTCAGCTCTAGCCCTCGGGATGCAGAGGTGGTGAGAAATAGTGGTGTATTTTTCACTTTGTAGAGAGTGTGGCTGGCTTGATGTCATGGGTTGGGTCTTCTTGCTCCTCCAAAAGCAAAAGACATGGGTGAGCTTCTCCCATTATCAGACTGTGTGTTCAGGGCAGCAAGGATGGAGGACAGGTCATGCAAGCTCACATTAAATTGTGTTTTTCAAATGAGTGATGTCTCTTTTTTTGCAGGAGAGCAACGACCCCGTTTACCTCAAGGCTGACACACTCTTGGGAAGTGAAATATATATGGTAATAATGATGATACGGGAGAAGAATCTCTTTCATAAGAAAAACACGATGCATAAACACACAACACAGCTTTGGACACATGTTCATTTCATCCATAAGAAGTTTGTGCAAGTGCAGAAAAATCCAAGTTGTTTTTTTTTTCTCCTGCCCCCCAAAGAAATATAATCCAGAGTTTACATCAGATGGTTTATGAGAGTTTATTGGAATATCCAACAGGGTTCATGTAGTGTGTCATAAGGTAAAGCCTGTTCATTGGTGATTTACAAGCAGTATGTGCCGGTGTTACTGTAATTTATAGACCACAGATGGTCAGGGGGTGCCCCTGCTGACTTGTAGCTGAATAAGAAGCTGAGCCCTGTGTGTCATCTGCTGCAGGTACCTCCTGCTCACTTTCCCAAATCAGCTCTGATTGAGATATGCCTTCAAACCTCTGCCTTGCAAACTAGGGCTGTTTCAAGAAGGGAGAGGCTACAAATGCTTGAGGCTGGGGAAAAAAAAAATATCCCCTGAGCTTATCAGAACAGCACCAAAGGAAAATTGCTTTTTACGATAATAACTTCACTTCTCAAGGCTGGTACTTCACTTCTTGATGGGTTTTTGTCACTTGTTAAATGGAGAAGGAAGAATGTCAATCCTCCCTTTCATACACTGGTCTAAGACCAACATCTCCTCTACAAAAATTTATATATATTCATAAATCTCCCTTGTAATGATCTCTAAGATAGATCTTACCTTTGTTCTCATCATTTTACTCTTTTAGGTAAAGAGTAAAGTTTTTTATTCTATAACTGTATTTTTTTTATTATATTAACTTTCCTTCATCAAGTTTACCTAAGTCTTTGCTTTTTTAAGCCTTATAAAGTAATTGTCTCTTTATTCTGGCACTGTTTTCTGATCCCTTGGGAATTCGCTCCAGGTGAATTCATGTGACAGAGGGAGGACAGGGCTGGCAGTACATCCCACCCAAATCTTTGGGAGATTTATTTTTTTGGCCAAGGGATAGGGCCCCTGTTCACTTTAAATTTCTCTCGTGACAAGGTTCATCACACTGCCTCATATTTCTCCTAGACTTGTTTTTGTTGACAGAAATACTGCAGTGGTCTTTGGCAGGATCCGGCAGCCTTTGGAGGGACATGCTGTATTCGGGGATGCCCGGTGCTTGGCCAGCCCATTGCAATAAGGTCATGCATTTTAACAAGGTCCTGCCGATCCCCTTTCTAAAGGGCATTGATTATGTTTTGTTAAAATGTGCTTTGAACTCAGCTGACCCTTTGCTGGTAGGACATTTCAGGGCTTTTTTCTGCCTGGACCACACTTGACACCTGTTGGCAAACAGTTGCAAAAGCCACTGCAGGAAACACGTGTCCAAGTTCCAAATTAAGTGGCTTGATTTTCTTTGCTCAAGTGTAAGAAAATCTGGTGGCTTCTTTAGTTAATAAAAAGAAAAACAAAACAAAACGAAACAAGCAAACAGAAAAAAAACCCTAACACAACTTTGTTTCTCCTTATCAAGAGGGGGAGAAAAAAACACCCTGTAGACAAAAGAAGCAGAAGGAGAGCTGTAATGGAAATAAAATTGACAGCCTCTCAAAACTCAGGTGGCATTTTCCTTTTCCAGTTAATTACAGTTTTAATTACATGGCTTCTTGTGACTCCTTGATACCTAATAAACTAGACTCTGTGGGGCGGCAAAGTTGAGTTTTGCTTGAACTGCAGGTGTAAGGCTCAGCATGAAACATAAATCAACTTCTTAAACATGTTCCCAGGGTGTGTTCAGGCTTTTTCTTCTTATTCGCTTGTAAAAATCACATCTTTTCACCATTGTTGGGTTAAAAAAAAAGATTGAAGCTACAATGCAGTTGAGTTTTACCGCTGTGTCTTTCCATATAAAAATTCCCTTTTAGCAGAGGAAAAAAAGACCTTTTTTTTTTTTTTTAACCTCAGATCCAATATATTTTCAAGGAGTGATGCATTATCTGTATAGACCCTCTCTCATTGTCATTTTCTTTAGTGGGGGTGCATTAGATAGAAGAGGAAAGTACACTGGCAGCATGAAAACAAGGGGAGATCGGTATTTGGAAAATAAAGAGACATTCAGCCCATAGGAGCTGCCAATTCTGAAGGTTTTGAAAACAGAGAGGGCCTGTTTATTCTTTGTGTGTTATGCCATGGAAATCAATGCTCCAGTCAGGTTCAAGCAATGTTGAGGTATCGGTTTTATATAAGTGCAAAAAAGGTGTATACATTATGAGTGGAGAAGGAGAGCTCTGGGACATAGGTGCTTGGTTAGTGGCTTTCCATGCCCAGTAAGGGGAAGGTGGGAGAAATGGCAATGTCCTGCTTGCCTTTCAACATGAATCTTTGGTTTCTGGGTTTTTCCCATTGCTGTTTATGTGAAGTAGTGCCATTGTGCTACTTCTTTGCTGGAGCAAGTGTTCTGAAGCCAGCTGAGGGTCTTTCTCACTCCTTCAAGAGCTTTGTGACCATCCTGGGTACTTCCCATCCACCACCCCATGGCACATCCCAGCTGTGTGGCCTGTCCTGTGGCAATTGCTGACATCTCACTGACACCCACGGTGCTCAGGACCATCTGAGGCACAGTCAAAGGCGCCTTCCCAAATGAAATTGTCATATGGGTTAGACAGAACAGGCAAATTTCAACCTTAACTTCAATAGAAATCTTGCCTGAAAGACCATCTCCCTGTAGACTACACTTAGAATCATAGAATGGTTTGGGTTGGAAGTCACCTTTAAAGTCATATAGTCCAACCCCCCTGCAGTGAACAGGGACATCTTCAACTAGATTAGGTTGCTCAGAGCCCTGTCCGGTCTGATGTGGAATGTTTCCAGGGATAGGGCACATACCACCTCTCTGGACAACCTGTGCCAGTGTTTCACCATCTTCACTGTAAAAAATTTCTTCTTTATATCTAGTCTAGGTCTCCCCTCTTTTAGTCTGAAACCATCATCCCTTGTCCTGTCACAGCAGAACCTGCTAAAAAGATTGTCCCCATCTTTCTTATAGGCCCCTGTGAAGTACAGAAGTACCACAGCAAGGTCCTCCCAGAGCCTTCTCTTCTTCAGGCTGAACCACCCCAACTCTCTCAGTCTTTCTTCATGGGAGAAATGTTCCATCCCTTGGATCATTTTTATGGCCTTCCTCTGGGCCTGCTCCAACAGGTCCATGTCTTCCTTATGCTGAGCCCTGTTGATGAGGATTCCTGGCGGTAGTTGTTCTTATTATTGTTATCAAAGCTCATGATCTCATTCTTTTTCACAGTCTGGCTGCCTCATCTTCTTTACAACTGCATATGTTACTTACCTGAGCACTTACACTTGCGAAGCACAGGTTTCTCTCAGATCAATATTGTGTTCAATCCATTTGGTATAAATGTCTTGTACTCTCGCAGGCTGTCAGCGTGCAGTATTTGGGCAGCTCACAGCAAAAATGTGGGGAGCTGGACTGTGATCTACAATTTCTGTGTGAGGTTACAGATATTAGCTGATGAAAAAAAAAACAAAACAAAGAAAAAACCCAAAGGTTTTTCTTTCTTCAAAGCTAGTATAGCTTCACCCAGGACATGGTGGCACAGCTTGGGGAAAGGTGTGTGGTATGGCACAATGAAAGCCTGGCAGCATTGTGTCCTGACCTCAGCATCCTCTTGGCTTTTGGTTTCTGAGGATACATTGCCCAAGTGTTCCCCTGGTGACAACCTCTGCTGCCAGGTGCAGGCTATAAATTTTCCCCAAGAACCACCTTGCAGCAGACTTGAGATTCTGGTTAACTAAAATATCTCCATTAAAACCAGGCCACAGAAAAGAATAACTTTTCAAAATACAAGAAAAGCCGAGAACAGTCAATAAAAGCATCTCTTTTTCAGGCCAGGTGGCCCCACTTGTCCACATCTCCAATGCCGGAGGTGCAGAGGGAATGCATGGCTCGGGCTGGACCCTACTGCTGGATAGTCAAGCACTTCTGCAGCCCCTGAGCAAATGCCATTGCTACTGCCCTTTGCGAAAAGCTAGATGGATCTGTGAAGCTATTGCTTTTCCCCTCTTTAACTTTTCCCTTCAAAACTTACCCCTACTTTGACACCTGTAGCAGATGAACTGCAAAAACTGATAGCAAATGGAGATACTTAGCACATAGTTTGTCCAGGTCTATGTATACCCATGCTGTATAATATATACTGGCACTTTCATGTTGCCTGGTCCACACAGGTGTTATCATGACATGGGCTTTCATGTCAGTCATGGTCCTAGAGGACAGAAGTGCCATGAAGCTGCAGTGCTTTGCAGCCTAAATCAAGAAACAAGAGCAGGCACACCTTGGACACTCAACTCAGTGGGAACTGAAAATTAACTGAGGAAGAAAAAACCCCAACCCTATAGCCCAGCAAGAACAACTTTTTTTTTTTTTCTAGAATGTCTTTGGCTGAAAGAGACCCTCAAGATCATCTGGTCCAACCTTCGACCCCAACACTGCAAGCTCACCACTAAACCATGTCCCTGCGAACCAGGTCCACACATCATTTAAATGCCTCCAGGGGTGGCAACTTCATCACTGCCCTGGGCAGCCCATTCCAATATTTGATAACCCTTTCAATGAAGAAGTATTTCCTAATATCCAGCCTAAACTTCCCCTGGCACAGCTTGCATCCATTCCTTCTGGTTCTGTCACACATCACCAGGGAGAAGAGGTTGTTTGCAAGAGGAGTAAAAGAATTCCTCCTGCCTTCCTCCCAAATAAAGTTTTTCAGCATCTTTTTCAATTAATCTTGGTTTTATTTTTTAAACCACACAGAGAGGCAATTAGAGAGTTTCACATAGTTTCATAAATTTTTTTTTTTCCAAGGTGGGAAAGACAGGGTAAAATTAAAGGAGCTAGGGAAAGGAAGGAGAGTGGGGAAGGAGAAAACCAGAGTTTAAAAGATAAAAGAAGTTAAAATAAACCTGAAAACATTAATGTCTCTCATTCTAGCACTCCAAATGGTGTTGAGAGCAAGGAGAAAGTGGAGAAAAAAAAAAAAAATATTAAATACCTGAAAGGTTTTGGTTCACAACAAAGAAAGGAAGCAAAACTTCCCAGCTGAAACAGAGTACACATTTTGTTTGCTTTGAAATGGCTTCCTGTGGAAGTTTTTGGACAAGAGGAAAAAAAAGATATGTGTGTGTGTGTGTGTGTGTGTTGGAGTCAGGGAGAGGCCACTTGTTTCTGTACATATTGAGCTGTCTGTACCTCGAGGTGCAAGGCAGTGTCCTCCAGATTTTCTGGGCGCTTAACCATGGCAAACAACGGGAGGAACCTGCAGCGTGGAGCTAGAGAAAGTGCGAGTAGATGTTAAGAAGCATCCTACAGTGAATACATCCCCACAGCACTGTTGGTTCTGTCATGGAAGGAGAGGGCAGCAGCGACATGGGAAGAGCAGCGTTAGCGTGCGTTCAACCATATGCCACCAACTCATATGGCAATGCGGTCTAAAGCCTTTCAAGGCTGTTCCAACTTGGAAAAGGCTTGAAAAGTTTTCAAACAGAATTTTTATGGTCTGCTGAAACACAAATGGCTATTTTTCATTCTACAGGGAAATTTATCTGGAGGGAGACCAGGAAGAGGCATCCACCCTCAGCTCCAACCGCCTGGTTCCTGCTCCTGAGCCAGGCAGAGGAAGTGTCACAGTGTGGTGAACGTATTTCTTCCCCAGTTGTCGGCAAGCTGTGCTTTAATACTGGTGTAACAGACAGCGCATGAAGGAACACTAGCCACAAAAATTATCCCATTGGGAAGGAAGGTTGGAAGAGGTTTTTCATTCTAAATTTGACACCAGGGATGGGAACCTGGTGCACAACTGTGCAAACCTGCTTGAGGACAGAAGGCACTGGTGATCTTCACCATCCCTCTAGACAGCCCCACCAAAGCGGGGTGGACTCTTTTTCTCAGAACTGGACATCCCACATCATGCTGAGATGAGGGTTCCTGGGACATCGGAGCAGCAGTGAGGAATGGGAACTCATGTTGGGGGGAAACTCTGCAAGGGGGTGGAATGAATGAAGACATGGAGATGGAAGAAGCAGCAGCACCATTCTTGTGGCTACAGGAGCTGCTGGCTGTGCCTTGGCACAAGCAGGGTCACCAACACACACAGCCCTCATCTGCTGCACTGGGCTCATAGGTGTATTGCTCATGTCCCTATATCAGAAATGGGAGTGGCAGTGGGGTATGGCATTTGGAGAAGTATACACCCCCTCCACCCTGTTTGGGACATCATAAATTGGAACAGGGTATACCATGAAGAAGAAACATTGGCTTGCAAAAAAGTGCTGGTAAAATCCAAAATGCATTGAATAAAATGTCTAGGGAAAGAAATTAAACATGCTCACTCAACGTATTTTGCCTAGCTATAAAACTTTATGGTTAACTGCAAGGTGAAATGTCCAGCTACATGGCAGGTATCAGGGCTTTCTTATGAGATGCATGTTTCTCGGTGGTTTGTTTCCAGATTCTGCTCTTGGTATCGTCTAACTAAAAGAGAAAAACAGCTTCCAGGAAAATATAAAATAATCCTTAACCAGTTGGTTAAAAAAACCAAAACAAACAGCATGAAAATTGAAATAACAAAGAGAAATTAGGTACCCCGAAGCTGCCCCAAGTCTTTCTCTCCTTTAATCTCATGGATTTAAAGAGGGCTTTTGGATTCTTGAAGATCCCACTTCATGGCCTGTTTAAAGCTGGGCTGGAAGGGGAATCAAAGCAAGGGATAAATGTTCTGAATGGTGGTCATGTACCCACCTCAGAGCAACTGCAGAGCACAGAGAGAGAATAACAGACTGTCCAGCAGTGTTCCTACCCATGGTAAATGCTGCAGATCTGGTGCCTTAGGGGGTCTATTCCTTTCTGGTTAGACAAGTCTATCGTTTTAACCAGCTTAGCTTTTTTTTTTTTTTTATCTGGTCCCTCACAAACTTGATCTAAGGTCACCCGAACAATCCTGGCTTTTAACTTTTAGGGAGAACATGACTTATGATTTACTAGATAGCTATGGCAAGCCTCATGTAATAAAAGACAGACTTATGTGATGTGTATGTGCTACCGTATTATAAATACTTAATAAGTTATATGGAAAAAGAAAGTATAAGGGTTACAGAAACCATATTAAAGTAAATAAGTAAATGCAAAGAAGGTTAAAGTGTCTAACTCTATATGGTATAAAAGCTAAAGCAATCCAGATCTCTTTTCTAGATATGTTTTCCATGTACAGCAGTTACTAGGCTGCATAGAAATAAGGCAAGTATTTAAAGACAGGCAAAAAAAAAATAAAAAAAAAAAGGGGGAGAGAGAGAGAGATCTAAAGCATTTTGTTGGCACTGATAGCACTCATTTCAAAAAGCCCTGGAACATTTAAAAAGAATTAGAAAGGGTTTTGCTGGAATCAAAGGGAGAGCACTTTTCCTGGCTGGACTTGTATCTGGGTATCTGCAAACCGATTACATCAGAGTGAGCAGAACAGCCTTGATCACCCCGGACTTTAAAATCAGAAGAAAGGGGTTTTCCTGTTTGGGCTTCTTTTTTTTCACTCACACATCTCACAGCTTTCCTTCTTCTGCCTGCTTGATGGCAAAGTAACATTTATTTTGGCACAGAGGCATGCAGAGCACTTAGAAAGGCCCTCTGGGTCAAGTAGCTACAGTGTACACCAAACCCTCAAGAGTGGGCAAACCTGGAAATATTTAGGTTTACCTTGCGAATCACTCCAGGGGTCTTTTTGGGGGTTTTTTGTTTCATCCTAACCTAAGTTTTGCTTTTAAAGAAGTGGATACCTGTATGCTTAACCATAACATCCACTGTGATCCAGACAGGGCTCCTGGCTTGCCGTCTCACCAGCCCACCATTCCTTCAGCAATGCCAACCCTATAACCAGCTCTCTTGCTGCACGAGCCAAGAAAGGGTTGGTTTTTTTTTCGAGGATTTTGCCATTGCAGGTGGTTTACCCATGGTGTCAGCCAGCAGAGAGAGGACAAGCACACCCTACACCCAGACTTACCCTTGCCTCCTTCACGCTGGTAGTATTGCCTGTCTTGGCTTTTTGATGTGGTCTCCCTATCCAACTGGGAGGGAGACAGAAAGGTGCCTTCCTCAATCACCCTGTGCCAAGGGTGTATTTCTGTTTGTGAAAAAAAATAAGACTACGGAGAGGAGTGAGGCAAAATGTTGGAGCCAACCTTAAGTCCCAGTGATGTTGAGGAACATCTCCTCCCCATGCTCTCTCTGTGGGAAAGCATTCACCAGCCCCCTGGGAGCTGGTTTGGCTTGTGAATCCTGCTGAAAACAACACCAAATTGTGGGGATTTCCATGGTTTTTTGTCTGTCCTTTTATTTCTTTTCTTTTCTTGTAACTTTCTCCTGTCTTGGTAATAGATTTGGCCGTTGGGAGGAATGGGGAACTGTGCCAAAGCGGAGCAGGAAGGAGACCCTCCCCTTATGCAAGGGTTCACATTGGTGAGGCTCTCCCCACTGGCCCCACTCCTTGCTCCTCCCACCTAGTGATGGATAGAGGAGGGCAACACAGGGGATGGGAGGAGATCAACCGAATGGTGAGAATTGGAGGTGGAGAGGGTTGTTGGGGGTATTGGGTGGTGGAAGGTTTTGGAGCTTTCCTCTTAAGCCTCAACATATGTTCGATGGAAATTTTCAAGCTGGAAATCCAGGGCAAGCATAGGACTACAATACAGCAAATCCAACACAAACAGGCACAAATGAAAATGAAATTACACTCATCCCCCTTCTTTCTATGGTCTCTACGGAATGTTGTCAAATTCCGTAAACAAGCATACAAGGTAACCTAGCTCCCAGCAGGGCTGGCCAGAGCCTTTCCTTTCCGTTTGATGGAAAGCCTAAACCGTTTTGAGGAGAGGGAATATATTTTCCTTGTAATTTCCCCTAATGCTGTTTGTAGGTCATGCATGGGTTCTCCAACGTGCAGGAGGTGTAATATTTTTAAACCTTTATGTGGATTCCCACTATGACCCATGGAAGAGGAAACAATCCCGCGTGAGCTCTGGCAGGATGCTGTGTTCCCCAGAGCAGCGTTTCCCTGCCTGTACCCAGGGTACAGAGCACACTTGGCCAAGCAGCTTCTCACACAAGTGTATCTCAGGTCCAGCTTGCAGTCCAGAAGTCTCTTTTAAGGGAAAAGGAAAGGTAGGAGAACTCACTTCCCATTGCTCATGGAAAGCAAATAGCAGTGCAAAAACGGCTGATTCACCTATTAAAATACACACTTATTTTTGCAGATGACTTTTTTTTTTTTTTTCCCCCTGTATTTTCCCTGCTACAGTTACCATCCTAAATAACAATAACCTATCTCACTGCTACCAACAGAGAGGCTTTACAGTGCAATGGAGAACTATTTTGGAGGTATAAATCACTTGACCTAAAAGATTCTCCCTGGAGTGTCAGTGCTGTGTGCTACATTTTGACTACGCCAAACCCTTATGCTAAAGAACATTTAACATTTAAAGATCCCCCCTGTACACCCTCTAAATGTCTCAATCCTTTGCTTTTAGATTAATATGTCTTCTGTGAAAATGAGATAATTGATTACTGAGCCGTATTATTTACAAATGAAGTATTGTTCATGGACTGACCTTTCATTTCTATAGCTCGATACTAGTCCTTATACAGCATTTTTAATTAGTGAAATGGTAACAGAATTAGAAGAAAAGGAGGAAGAAAAGATATTCTGTGAATGTTTATAATACAAGCAAACTTTAGCAATGACTTTCATGTTTAAAACTGCAAAAAAGTAACATTTGGTCAGAGTCCACATCCCAAGTCTCTGTTTGGAAAGTCGTCTCCTTCTGTTTCCAAAGGCACAGCAAGTGAAAACGCAGTGGGGGAAGAGGCTGATCAATAGACAGAAGTGACCATTTGCCCTTCACGCTGCCCTTCTGCACCAGAGGATTCATTTCAACCCAATCTCCTTAATGAGCCACCAGCAAAGCTCACCTTAGCATTTCAAGATGAATGGCACCAATGAAGTCAGGGGACTTGGACACGTACAGAAAAGCAAAACTCCCTAAACCAGTGGCTGTGGAGCACCAAACACCATTGTCAAAGATGCTAGAAATGCTGAAGAGGCAAAGTGCAGCAAATTCACTCTCCTGAAACAGGACAGGAGCCAGGCTGGATTAATTAGCACTGCAGCCCAGAGCCTGGATGAGTTGGGCGGTGACCGGTCCGGACAGCCTTTCTAAACCCCATCGCCAGCCACACTGCCTTGCACTCAACAGCTGTGAGCTCAGGATAACTCAAACCCAGCTGAAAGCAGGATAAAGAGTAAGGAAGTAGGAAGAGAAGATGAAATATGGCATAAATATAGTCCAACGGTAGTTTGAGGTTTAAAAAGAAATATGTTCTGCTTGTGAAGGGGAAGGATATCTCATGAGAGCCACCAACAGGCTTCAGAAAGATTTGTATTGCAAGAATAACCAGGAAAAACCTATCCTGCCATGAGTCTGACATGGCTCTTGTGTAAATGTTTCAGTCTGTTTGTGACTGGCTTATTTTGACCTCAGATGAGTATCTGTTTCTAATGAACCCAGGGATTCTGATGGGGAGAAGGTGTGCTTGAGGCAGGCAGCTCTTTGACGTGCAAGCCAAGCCAATCGTGATGCTTGCTTAAGGTGGTAGAGATGCTCGCAGCATGCAGGAGTCATAAATCCTTGCAATGCTTTAATTTTCCCTAATACAAGCAAACAAAGAACAACAACAACAAAAAAAGATAATAAAAATAATCTAAATTTAGCTGGGTGACGTGCTTCTATTAAAAACTCCAAAAAGGCACAGCTGACCTCAGGTTGATTCCACCATCTTTCCTCAGGAGGGTGAAGGATTTTCCACATGGACTTCAATGCATTCAGGCCCATGTAAGTATCTGTAATATAAAGCAAATAAATTTGTTTCTCTTTAACAAAGATGTTAGTTAATATCCTTACAGCTATAAAGGAACTCCTGTAACTGAAGAAGAGGAGGGGATTATTTATATTTATAAATCTTTTTATTCATGAAACAGAAGCATATTAAAAATCTCTGTCATTACAAGTCTGGAGAGAAATACTAGGTCTGAATAAGGTCATTGAGGAAGGGTAGAGGAAAGTAATGGAGGGAAGGCTTTAAACATGTTTTTAGCATACTATGAATGCAGACAAATAGTACATGTCTTGCTTCCAGAAGATCTGTATTGGTAGGCTTTTGTCCCAGTACATATGGTCTCACATGCAACATCCACTGAACCTATGAAAAAGGAAAAAAAAAAAAAAAAGAAACCATCAGTATCATTCAGCGCTCTTTGGGGAATGGGAATGTGCTGCTTTGCCAGCTAAATTGTTTGCAGAGTGTACTTTGTCCGAGGCATCTCAGCTACCATCTTCTTGCTAAGGGGCTACTCCTGTTCCCCTCTAAGTACCAACATTTTCTGCCCCCAGCAGTGATACCCCTCTCTTACTGAACAGTGAATCCTATTCAGTGATGCTGCAAAGAACAAAAATAAGTGTATATTCAAGGCAGCTGAAACAGTTCTGCTATTTGTGGTCACATCTCCCATGCAAGCTAAATCATACATCTAGGACACAACTCATGGTGTAATTTTGCAGGAGGCGGCAGCAAGCTTCTGGCATTCCCAGCTTGTGGCTGTCTCCATGTCTGTGCAAAGAAGTCCATAAACAGGGCCCAGCCACCTCAAATGAACAAATTTTAGCCCTTGCCATGGCTGAAAATCGAAGATGGGGAGAGGAGGCTGGGGGGTGTGTGTGTGTGTGCTGCTTGAGCACAATATATCCCATACATCCAGCTCGCTGGGCTAATCAGGACGTGGGGACCCCCTCAGATGTGGAGCCAATAAGGAACACTCCAGCTACCTGGGATTTTATAAATCTTTCAGCTATCAGTCTTTCAGAGCTCCAAATGCAAAATCCAGCAGCCCAGGATATCATGTGGATTTATGACTTGGGATTTATGAACTGGTCTGGTTAAAATAAGAACTGCCTTGACATTTTTTTTTCTAAGATTTGAGGAAAAGAAAAAATAAAACTGAAGACACAATATTATTTTTTTTTTTTCCTTTTCAAAGCTCATTGTTTATACAAATGTAGATTTTTTTTCTATATATTCAATTATTTCGATTTTCTTCTTGTCTTTGTGCTTTCTGGGTCTGGAAGTGGAGAAGCAGAGGCAACGCTGCTCTCACAGGGATTCCTGCCTGGCAGAAATCACTCAAGAAAACATGGTCTCAAGGCACTCCCAGTCCCACTTCTGGAGGTAGGAAAGGTGTTGGTAAATGTTTAGGGAGATTTCTGGATGTTTTCAACCAGTATGTATCTCCCCACAACACCACTGCCCCAGAACTCACCTGCTTTCACCACTTTTTTTCTTTAGATAATTTTGTGGCCCTTGTCGTTTTTCATTTGTGGCAAGCTGGGGTTTTAGGGGGGGGTGTGTGTGTATAACATACATGTGTATGTGTGTTTATGTTCGTGTCTGTATGCGTACTCACATGTACATGTGCACTTATTAATGTCTACGGCTCTAAGTAGGCATCAACTATACACAAATGTCTACACGTACTCATGCATATATGTACACATGTGTATGTATGCACACATATATGTACATAAAATACATGACTAATTACAGCTGTGTAAACATACACACAGACATTTTTGAGAGAGTATTATGAGTGGCTTGTATATCAATTCTTTGATTAGAAACCAATACAGGTTATCACTTTTTATTCATACCATTGAACCATATGCATTTTGAGTGAGAGCCCATCCAAAAGGACTTTCTATCCTTATCTGTAACTTATGGCCTTCCTTTCAAATTTTCTCATCTTATAAAAAAAAGAAAAGATGGTATTTACCTTGGTCAGGAGGAAAAACTGTCAGACCTATTTTTTGCCACCTCTTCTGATTGACCCCTTCATAACCTCTGCCCACAGTTTCTGGGTGATTTTCTTCTTGCGATCCTTGAGTTCTGTTCCTCTATGCACCAAGTTACCTCTAAGGTAAAATAAACCCAACCAAACATTTAGCCCTAGCCTTTCAGCCTAACACCTTCCCCATCCCCTTAGGCGCAGATTTATCCATGTACTAACACTGCCAGGCTGTGCCAACACCTTCACCCCAGGTTGCTGAAACCATCGCACACATCTTTCACCTCCTTCCATCTCACTCTGGCACCATGTAGGTGCTGATAATACTTTTAGCCTCCACATGAGACCTGCACACACCAGTGAGTATCTCCTAGGGCTTCTGCCAGTGTCCTAAGAAGTAAAGGGGCTTTACAGGGAGAAAAATCATAGAATCATCATAGAATCATAGAATGGTTTGGGTTGAAAGGGACCTTAAAGATCATCTAAGGCCAGGCAGAGAGGCATGATGAAGGGTGTTTTCACCCCTCCTGCTGTTTGCAAGCCCAGCAGCACAGACAGTGCCACACCAGCATTAGGGGAGGCAGGATGATGCTCCTGGAGCAGCTCAGTTCTGCTCTGTGCAGGAAGAACAAGCCTTTACATCATCTCTGGTACCTGAATAAGCTAAAGTAGAGGTTCTTATCCAGGCCAAACCAGCCAAACCATTCCATGTACCATGGCCTGGAAACAAAACAGGCTTGGTCTAAGAAATGTCAGCAGGTTACTCTGTGGGTTTGACGCAAAATGGTTTACTTTGTTTTTAATTGCCACACCTTCAGAAAGTTTTCCAGCGTGACTTGCATCCCAGGAATAATTTGATGTGAGATTTCATTTTAAATAAACTTGAGGAGCCCAAACCATGTCTTAGAGCTCAATAAAATTGCTGCTTAAATAAAAGAAATCCACAATTTTATTGGTTTTTAATTATTCAGTGAGAATTTTTTCAATTGCCATCTGTTTTTAAACTCAGAAATGATGTGGTAAGCCACCAGGTTTGGAGTGAGTAGGCCAGCAGACTGCTTCCCATCTGGGCACCTTCCTAACCTCAGCTTTGGTGAAGAAAGTTTTCCAAGAGATTTAATGAACAGTGAGGGAGGTGGCGGTTGATAATACGTATTCCCAGTTTTCACTCCACTGAGCACCTGTACCTTTGGTATCTCAGGTATTCACTTCAGATCCCATTGAGGCACTGGGGACATTTTAAGGACAGAGTAGGAGGAATTTGAAAAATAGTTTGTCACCTTCACAAGCCATTTTCTGTCCACTTTTAACATCACTGGCATGTGAAGAAGAGCAGGTCACTCTTACTGTGACACCGGGAATGTGGTACCCCACACCAGAGCATCCACGCTGGCACCGGTGGGGGGCTGGGGAGGGCAGTGGGGCGGCCACCTTCTTGTGGGGACATGCCAAACCTCTCACCCCACTCTGTGCAGCACCCAACACTAACAAATCCCACCAAAAAACATGTGCCAAAAGCATCTTCACTTGGCTGCTTGGTGCCAGTGCATGGCTCTTGCTCTTTCCAGGTATCATCTCCAGCATGGTCTTGACATTAAAAATTATCTCTCCATCTGAGGGTGAGGGAGGGGGCCAGGGGCAAGCTCTCATGTAAGGCACTAAGTGTCTGGACCCCGCTAAGTTCAAAGGCACCCTCCCTCCCACCCCAAGGAGGGATGTAGCTGGACGGAGGATGGCTGGAGGCCACACAGATGGGAAGGTATGTAACAATCCATTTATCACTTTGCAAATATTAGTGTTGCTCGCATTTGCTGCAGCAATATTTCTTCTTGAAAATTGGTGAAGTGAGTAATAACAATGTTATTTATTCTAAGCCCTTGGAACTGAGAAGCAATAACAGGGGGGACTGTTCCCTTGAAAGCTTCAGAGGTGCTGGAAATAAAATGGAGGGGGAGAGAAAATAGAACAAAGGTCTGGAGGAGAGAAAGCCATTGAAATCTCTTGCTTAATTTCGTTGCCCTAAAGGTAATAAAATGCATTTTGTAATGATTTATACATAGAAAAGAAGGGGTGGGAAAAGGGCGAAGATTTCAGATTCATCCTACGAGGTAGCTGGAGCTTCCCTCTCACTGCCCCATAGGGCTGACCCCCAGCACAGGGCTTACACACGGCTGGCACCTTGGGTTTTGTCTCTGGCAAAACACCACCTTTACCACTGAGTCCTTCTTCTATTTTTTTTCTTTCTCACTGCCACCCCCCCCCCCCCCCATCCCTTATCTGAATATATAAGGCTGCACTTTGCTCAGATTTATGGGTTGGGGCAGCACTGTGTGTATTTACAGTCTCCTGACCTGCAGACCTCCAGCTGAACAAGAGCAGGAGGAAACCAGGGCCCATTCCATAAACAGAGACAGATACGAAGGGGAGGCAGCAGGAATTGTGAGCAGCACTTAACATTTTTAACTATTTGGCCAAGACAAGGAATTAGCGATTAGATTAGCAAAGAAAAATTAGAAGCAAGGTTAAAGATTTGGGGGAGGGGGGAGGCGGGGGAAGAGGGTGGCTCTGGCAGAGTGGCCCCCAGGTTTGGAATGAGGAGAAATTAAAAGTTATAGAGATTTAAAAAAAAAAAAACAGTAAAAGGGAATATGGATGGAAGCGAATCACCAACACGTTTTAATGAGAGCTGTGTTTTCCTTCAGTAGAGCCGAACAGCGCTTTTCAAGTCTAATTACCTTTCAAGGAGGTAGATTACTTAGTCTGTGTTTATTCAGGTACTAATTGCCTCAGATTAAGTAAAAAGAAAACCTTACTCAACGATAATAAATATTTCTTACGTCCGTATCTGTCAGTTGGTTTGTCGGCAAAAATTTGGTGCAGATGAGACATATTTCAAAGGAGCCGGAGAATTACTTGACTTCTCTGAGGCAAAGGCAGCAAAAGTGGCAACAACCAGGAAAATAAATAAATGAAATGCAAGGTATGTAGGGGTCACTATATAGCATAAGTATATCAACATGATGAACAGCTTTGATGAAAATGGTAAACAAAACCACCCTCTCTTCCTGTGGCTTGTTTTACATTGCAATAAACCACTGACTCTATAACCTATCAGAACATGCTGAGATTTTATGCATCATTTCCAACTACTATTTGAACATTTGGTTTAGAGTAGTCATGAACTATAATTAATGGGATTTTTTTTTTTTTTTTGTCCTGATAAAAAGCACGCTTTATTGTATTTTATTACCTGTTGGTCCAAAGCTTCATTTAAATGACATAAATTCATTGTAGGTTTTAGGATGGGGATGGGGGGGGGGATTTTGCATGTGATTATGACGAATTAACATTTACCATCTGTAATCAAATCCAGAAGTTTAGCTTGCAATGACTAGTCTAAATTTTCTTTGCTCCTGTGAGCGAGCTGGTAACACTGGGATGCCAAGATTTCGGACCAGCTCAGCCTGCCAGGGGGAGAAGGGGAAAAAAAAAAAAAAACAAAACAACCCACAACCCAGGCACCACAAAGACCATTGAGATGAATGGCTCTATTTTATGAGCCATAAAAGTTTTATTCATCTTGACACCGAAACAGGTTTAGGCAGCGAGTTGACACGCCTTAAATAAATAAGTGGAATTAATTCCCTGGCTCTTGAAACAATAGTGGTGTGCCCATAACGCCGAGAGCTGCCCCGTTGTTTCCCGTCGCTGCTCGATATTGATATTATTTGTGGGGTTTGTTTTTTTTTTTTCCTCCGGGGCCTGGTTGCTCCACTTCAGATTCTTCCCCTGTTTTATTAGAGGTTGAAAAGGGTTCAAGACCTGGTTGTACTGCTGCTCCCACCGACAGCTAAGGAACCAGTTTGGCGTCTGGTTTGTCTGTTGTTTTACTGCTGACCTTCAAATCAACTTTCCCCCCTGACCCCAGGAGGCATCTATCATGACAAGAGGCTGTTTAACACAAATGGTGCCCATTTATAGGGGAAGAGAGTCAGAAGATTTCCTTGGTTGTTGGTTTTTGGTGGTTTGTTTTTTGGTTTGGTTTTTTTTTTTTTTTTAGGTTTTGTCTTTTTTTTTTTTGGTGGTGTTTTCTTTATGAAGAATTTGGTTTTTTCACCCCTCTTTTCTCAGTCACCACAGGTGAAATCCCTCCTAGCAGCTGGCTTATGAAATAATGTGAGGGGAGGCCTTAATGAGCTGAAAGCACCCTCAGCTGGAGATAAATATATGCAAATGAGATGCACAAACAAAGGAGCCCGGACAGAGAAATATCTGCAATTCCAGCAAAATGCTGCCTGCAGCTAGAAGATGAACAGCTTTGATAAAATGGTAACAAAAAGCACCTTTTTCTCCTCCAGCTTGTTTTACATTGCAATAGAGTATTGTTATTGTAACCCATCGGAGCATGCAGAGGTTTTCTGCTGCTGCTTTAAAAAAAAAAACAACAAAAAACAAAAATCCAAACCTTTTTAAACATTTGTTTTTTTAAGGCATTCATAGGCTATAAGCAATGTGATGGTTTGGGTTTTTTCGGTGACTTGGGGTGGGGTTTTGGGAGAGGGGGGGAGTTGGTTTGGTCAGGGTGGGTGTTTTAGGGGTGGTTTGTTTTTTTTTGTTGTTGGGTTGCTTTTTGCTTTAGTTTTTTAAAAATATTTTTTTTTACCTGTTGGTCTCTCTCTGGCTTGGGATTGCTAGTGATTTTTGTCGTGATGTTTTTCAAGTGGGGGGTGGCTGTTGTGTTTCTAAAAAAAAAATCAGGGTGTTGTTTTCAAATTTGGAGGGAAAATCCAAGGTGACAAGTGGCGAGAAACAGCTCAGGGCTGAGGGGAGAAGGGGGGAAAAAACCAGGCTTGAATGTTCACCAAGCAGCACCCAAACAGGCAGCTTTAATGAAAGCAATCAAGCCTCTGAGCTAATTCAAAGACAGACATCTAACATGCTGATTTTAATAAGCTTTTAAAAGGCAATCTCTAACTTTTAAAAGTAACTCTTTTTAATGTAATTGGGTTGTTTTTTTTTGGTTCATATATTGCCAAAACAAACACAGCTGATAAAATATGTTTTCAATATATATAAGGAGCACATCTAGACAATGTTTTAAATTAGCCTTTGGTTTGGGGGGGAAGTGGGGAGAAGAGAGGAAAGAAAGAAGCTTACTTCAGATGAGTCGAAGACATTTTCCAAACAGGGCTCGTCACATCAAAATAATACCTTTATATTCTTGTCCCTGCCTTTATGAATCCTCCAGCGCAAATGTATGGATGTCTTTTTACCTATAAGCTGCTGCAGAAAACAACCCTGATCCTCTCTCGGAGACACACAGGTTCTCTCTAAGAGGCAGGGGAGAAAAAGGCAAAGAAAATACAGCACTGTTTAACTTTTAACCTTATGATGTCATTAAATAGATAGTTACGGATTTATAAACAGAGGAAAAACACTATAAAGTTTAGAGGGCCTTTTACTCAAGGCACTCACCACAGTTTTTATATCTGGCAAGAAGGAAAATAGACTTACCTTTTTTTAAAAAAAAAAATAAATAAATCCCCTTCTTACTAGGCTATACGGCTCTGGCGCTCACAGATGTTAGAGCAGAAAAGTGTTGCATTTCCCAATGTCAAAAGGTTTTCTAATTTTTCATAGACTTCTCCTGTTGCATTGTTGGCCCGATGCGAGTCATCAGTTTAATTTGCGAGGCTACGCGCTGCAAATCAGGATAGAAGCATACATGTGTTTTAATGAACCCTAAAACCCGACAGGCAGCTCTCCGCTGCACTTGCCCCAACCTCAGGGTTTCAAGAGTTAATAAAAACTTGGTTATATTAGGAAAGCTTCCTTTTTTGCAGCCCAGGTTTGGAGCAGCATAATTATGTTCAACTGCTGTTATTTGAAAAGGGCAAACAGCATCTTAGGCGCAGAACAATGAAATTACAGCTGAGATTTAGGTTAGCAAAAGCCATCTTCTGCAGGCTTTTATGATTCATTATTTCCCATTAAATACAGTATTAGAAGTGTACACCAGATAGCTCATGGTTGCTGCGCTCAGAGCACATTATCTATATTACACAGGTCTGGGGAGCAGAATTAGAAAACTTTGGGGGAATGAGCAATATGTGTTTGCTGATAGAAGTACCATATGGCTCATCTTCCTCAATTGCTTTCATTGCGACTCTGATGCTGGAGAAATTAAAGTTTTATTTGATGTGGCACAGCTTAATGAACTGTCTTCTGTTAGGAAAATTGAATATGTTTCCTGTTATTTGAGCACAGAGCCCTCATGGTTTTGGCTGATGAGGGATGCATTATGTATTGTTTATTTAGCATTTTGAAAACAAAAGCAGATATTGGAGGTAAAATTGATTACTGCAGGATGTGTTATATAATTTTTCTTTTCTTTTTTCTTTTCTCTGTCCCCATCCCCCTCCCCCCCCAAAAAAAAGGAGTGGGTGGGTGTTAAGGCAGAGTATATAATCTCTGGTTTGTTTAAAAGCAGTGCTATAATTTTTAAAGCATAGGGAAGGACGTGAAAGAAAAGAGTTTAAAAAAATGCACTTACACTTGTATTAACCTGCAGGCCCAGTGGCTGCCCTGCTGTTGGTCTGGGGATGCTCAAGGACCACGCATGCACTGGGCTATGTCCTTAGAGGAAGACTTGTTTCTCCATCCCAGCTGGAGGACACAAAGGGGAACACCCAGACTTCAGCAACCAAATACCCTAAACCTCACGTTTCTAAATATGCTGGAGAGAGTTAATTGTGAAATGTTAATGCCTGGAAGGGATGGTGTGGCTATAAACTGGAAGGATGTAAGAAAGTATTGGGCACAGCAGGGCTGGCGCTACCTGGTGCTGCAACACCAATCATTAATCTGTGGCAGGAAAGAAGTTCCTGATGGAAAGATGGCTCAGATCAAAGGCAATATGTGTTCTTTGGCTTTGTTTTGTAGCAAACACAGACCCATGCACACCAAGGCACACATATGTGCCCAACCTGTATCATTGGGGTGGTCAGCAGCAGTGAGTCCAGCGATAGACGGGGCTGTGTGCGCTAACCCCACCTTCTTCAGTTGAGCAGACAACTGTAACTCTGAAACTTAAAGGCAAAAAAAAAAAACCCCAAGCCTTTGAAGTCTGTTATTCTTATTAATTCCATTTCTACTTGTTGGAAATTCTGCCCCATGATACCCTCTGCCTTTTGCTGTTATTAACCTTCCAGAAAAAGGGGGCGGAAGGTAAAAACTAGCTGGGCTAGCTCAGAGCTTTTTCCGAGCAATTTGTCTTGTGTGCCCAGTGATGTTTGAGGACTCTGGCAAACGTGCGTGTTAAACAAGCCCTGCAGAACCTAAACACCACCCGTTAAAAAAGAAAGCCCCGATGTGTTTATAGCAGCGGGCCAAGGCGCGCAGCCCTCGCTCCAGCAAAACTCCCATTGACGTCAGCAAGGCTGATGCTGATGCAAAGAGTGCGGAATGCTGCCCTGTACCTTAAGGAAGGGGGGGAAGAAAAAAAAAAAAAAAGGAAAGAAAAAAAGAAATGAGTGGTATTGGAAGGAGGATGTTGCTCTTGAAAACGTCTTGGAGCAAAGTGGTTAAGCAAAGCCTGTACAGACAGTGACTATAAATATTTTCCATTCTGTACAGCTCTTCAAACAGTTCGCTGCTGTAATTTCAGATGAGCTGAAAAAAAATAAATATATAATAGTATGGGGGATGGGGAGAGGAAAAAAAATAGAAGGAAAAAAAAATGACATTGCAACCAATGCCAAAAACCACAAAAACTTTTTTTTTTTTTAAGTCAGATCTATTTTCCAGAGAAGAAACTGGACAGTTTTTATGAAAGGCTGCTCCATGACAGGAAACTCCTTTGGGGAAGACCATTATGCATTGTTATCAGCATGGTGTAATTTGACTGTTGACAAAGTATCTGTGGCAGTAAGAATGAAAGCAGTTAGAAGTGTGGCGGGTTGTAATCAAGAAGATGCTTAGCTGTGCAACACTGCATCTTGAGCAGATTTGAATCAACATTGCCTTGAGGGGACAAATATACACACACACACACACACACACACACACAAAAGTCCATTAATTTTTAGTGGGAAAATTAGAGTGGCACTTGATGAAGTGAAATTTGACGTGCGTTAATTGCTCCGCAGCTCTCCTAATTAGAGATTTTCGAATTCTTTTGCTGCTGTCAGCCTGATGCCACATTGTCTTGCTGGACAAATAGTAAAATTGCAAATTGGGTTGATCAGGAAGTTGGACTTGGAGATACTCAACTCTGGGTCATCGGCTGCTGATCAATGTTTTCATAGGAGGGTTGGGGGTGTTGTGGCCTATTAAGGGCATTTGGGGAGAGAAAAAGTACAATAAAATCCGTCTTGATAAATAAGAATCAATGATTTAAACTGGGCTTGTTTGAAAAAGGTTAAAGGAATGCAAGCAGTGGACAATAAAGCAATGGAGTTGCAAATAAATCTTTAACCTTTATTAAATCCATAACATTTCACATAACATAGTCATGCATAACATTTCAGATATGATTCCTTCTATTATAAAGGCATTAAATTTGGGTGGGTTTTTTTTTTTTTTTCACACACATTATTCGCCGTGTGATAGGTGGAGGCAAGGGATGGGATTCAGGTTCCTGCATGCGTTTTGCCCTGGCCTGAAAAGCAGCATAGCGAGGCCACATTTTATATCAAAAACTCGTTATAAGGTTGTACGAACACAAGTATTGTGCTCTGAAGGCATGATTTTGTCTGTTTTGCTTTTTCTCTTCCTTCCCACACTAGACCACTCCCTCCCCTCCCTTAGCCTCTGAACTCCTCTTAATTCATTAACATATTGAATTTTTCCAATTTTCCATTTTCTTGCAATAACAATATTAATGCCAGGGCCAAGGCCTGATTGGAGCTAAATTACTTGTTACCTGCTGGCATTTATTTATATGGCATTGAATTATAAAGCTTTGTTATTGTCATGCCTTGGGCGAATTGTTTATGACACCAGTAATAGGAGTAATTGTTATTGTTGAAATTACCTGTCAGCTACCCATAGCAGTGGCCCTTGTCCCACTGACAAATAGTGACAGGGGAGAGGGATCCTCCACACGTCCTCCTGATGACTTCTCCTCTGATAATAAGGAGTGCAGGGCCTCTGATAATTTGCCTGTCACTGTTGAGTGCAGCTCAGAGAGAGTTGGCCAAATTGTTGTCATTCACTTTGACAAAGACAGCAAAATGCTCTGGAGCAGGAGGAAGATTATCAAAATAAATGAAAACACTCACACGTCCTTTGTTTTGGGTTTTTTGGGTTGGGTTTTCCCCCCCCCCCCCCTCCCCATTCCCTCTTGTCTGTTTTTATGCCAGAATTGTAAAAATGGGAATACATTTTTTTAGTGGTTTGACTTCAGAGGCAGCACAAGGCGGGGGACAACAACACAAGCACTTGTTCAATTTGCTTTCATTTTGCCTGAAATGTTTTTGTTGCTAAATATGAATTAATTTTTTTTTTCCTAAGGCTGTGTTTCAGCAATTACTGACTGTCATTGCAAGAGAAAGGATGGTGTTTGTTGTGTAGATTTCTTTTTTTTTTTTTCCCCAATTGTTTTTCTATTTTTCATAGTCAGCAACATTTGTTTCAAGCCGCCTTCTCTTGCTTTCATGCCCAGCACTGTGAAACCTTGCTGGTGCAGCAGTGATGCCTAGTGCACAGGACTGCTGGAGGTGTGCCTCTGTGCTTGCTATGGGCTCTCCAGCTTTTTGTCCCCCTGAGCTATTGCAATACCAGGCAAATTATTTTCACCAAAAAAAAATATTATTTCCTCTAGGAAAGGAGGCTCTGCCACTGATAAAGCAAGTGAAGGTTTATCTGCTGCTGCGAAGGACAGCCACTAACAAGGTTTTGTGAAGAGGTGGTGTTATTTGTCAGAGCCTACTTAAAAAAAAAAAAAAAAAGGAATTACAAAAAACCAACCCCTTCACATCCTGTGACTGGTGTGCATGGGAGGACACCCACGCTCAGCGCAGCCTTGCTGCCAATCACACCCTGATACTGCTGAGAAAGGGAGATATTTTATACCATGACAGCAGCTGGGCTGCATCAGGGATGCTCGAAAGCTCAGGTTTGGGGTGAGCCCATTACACCCTGCCCAACCTGACATCACCTACCCTGCACCCTTCACAGCTCATCTTAGAATAGCAATAATTTCCCCCTTATTGGGCTTTACGCGCAGGTAATGCCTATAATGACTACCTGGGGCAGAAAACACCTCGGGGGCTGCTTTAGGCCCTTCACCCCCCCACATGCCTTCCCCCTACCCGTAGCCGGTCCCTCTCCGATCAGCAAAACCTCCCACCGAGCAACCGATGCCTGATTTTATTAGCTGTAACGATGCCGTTTGGGCTGCAGAAATACCTGCGGGCTCTGCCTCGGCCCCTTGACTTGGTCCCTAAAGGAGCCGGTCCGAATCGTCGCCACCGAGAGATTTCAGCAGCAGGGAATAAATCTGCCCAATCCGAGCCTTTCATTCGCAACCGTCGGGCTCAAACGCATAATTTAGCCGAGTTATCAGCCACCTCCATCTTCCCAGGGAACGAGTGCAAACAACGTTTTTAGGAACAGACATCTAAATTTAGTAGGGGTTTTTTTTCTGAATAATTGATAGGCTGGTGTGACAGAAGATAGAAACTTACGTTTCTCATCATCCCGAAGCAATTCTCCTTCCTACCCCCCCCCCTAAAATGAAGTCACTTTGTTTGCAGTTAAATATACAGAAGATATCCACTTAAGTATAAAACTGTGATAACATTAAGAGGTTATCCGCAGTAATAAAAAGCGGGGAACATGCTTGGGAATGTGATCTGTAAGGCAGATAATTTTTAAGGATGGGGCTTGCCCTTGCTTTGTCTGGGAAGAGTCACATTAGTGATCCCAGGAGGGGGGGGGGGGGAAATAAATCACAAAACAACAACAAAAAAAACCCACAGCAAACAAACCAACACCACACATTTCCAAATGAAGATATTTACAATGTGTGTTGTATTTCGGTGTGTTACTGTAAGCTGCTGTTTGAAGTTTTTCCTGTAAAGCCTAAATTAAGCCTCCTAGAAAGAGCTGTGTATCTCCTGCTCCTAGCTGCACTGGAAAACAAAATATGTTTAAAATGACTGTATCACCAATACTCTGGTGGAATTTTAACACGCGAGCCTAACTGTCCTCCCTCTCCCTTCTCCCTCCATTCCTAAATGCAGTCCCAGTGTCAAAACAACCTCCCTTTCAATTTCAAGCTCAATTGAAATGTAAACTTTTAGCAAATAAGCAATGGCTTATGGAGCTGGATCAGGGCAGTGACTGGCAGCAAATTCCTTTTTCTCCTTCCCTCCCCTCAGCATAAGGGGTTCGGAATACCCATCAGTGTCAACAGAAACTGCGCCTATTGCTGCTGCTCTAAATAAGGCAGCGCAACGTTGAGGAAAAAAAAAAAAAAACCCCAAACCAACAACCACCCACCCTCACCCAAAACAAAAATTCTCGCCAGAC